>JAUCMX010000021.1:20140642-20143142 GCA_033459395.1 Hemibagrus guttatus | reverse complement strand
GACCAGGCCTCCTTCTTCCACTGCTCCATGGTCCAGTTCTGATGTTCACATGTTCATGGTAGGATCTTTGGGTGGTGTCCAGGAGTCAGCATGGTCACTCTGATGCTCTGCATCTCAATACTCAGTGAGTTGTGATGCTCTGTGTGATCTGACTCCTTTCTATCTGAGTCACTTGTTCAGCAGTTTGTTCTACAGTAGATCTTCTGTGGAATCAGTCCAGACGGCTAGCCTTCACTCCTCACGCACATCAGTGATCCTTGGACATCTATGACACTGTCTCTGGATCTTCCTTGGAGCTCTTTTGGCAGGTTCTAACCAGTGCACACCAGGAACACCACACACGACACAATGACCAGGTCATCTACATGTCACTAAGATCTTATAAAGGTCACTTCACACTCGCCCATTTTACCTGCTTTAAACACATCAACTTAAAGACCTGACTGTTCACTTGCTGACTAATAAACACCACCAGCACCATGACCTCCATAAACCCCATAAACACTATAAACACCACCAACACCATGCATTCCATAAAGCCCATAAACTCCATAAACACCATAAACACTATAAACACTACAAACTCCATAAACACTATAAACTCCATAAACACTATAAACACCACCAACACCATGCATTCCATAAAGCCCATAAACTCCATAAACACCATAAACACTATAAACACTACAAACTCCATAAACACTATAAACTCCATAAACACCAGCACCATCAACACCATGACCTCCATAAACTCCAGAAACACTATAAACACCATAAACACCATAAAAACCAACTCCATAAAGCTCATAAACACTATAAACACCATAAACTCCATCAACACCACAAACACCATAAACTCCATAACCACTATAAACTCTATAAACTTTATAAACTCCATAAACACCGTCAACAGCATCAACATCATGACCACCATAAACAACATACTCCATAAACACCATCAACTCCATAAACTCCATAAACCCCATGAACTCCATAAACCACATGAACTCCATAAACACCATAAACCCCATGAACTCCATAAACCACATGAACTCCATAAACACCATAAACCCCATGAACTCCATAAACCCCATGAACTCCGTAAACACCATAAACCCCATGAACTCCATAAACTCTGCAAACACCATAAACCCCATAAACTCCGTAAACACTATAAACCACATAAATACTATAAACCCCATAAACTCCATAAACCCCAGGAACTCCACGAACTCCATAAACTCCATAACCACTATAAACTCCATAAACTCCATAACCACTATAAACTCCATAAACTCCATAAACTCCATAACCACTATAAACTCCATAAACTCCATAAACTCCATAACCACTATAAACTCCATAACCTCCATAAACTCCATAAACACTACAAACTCCATAAACACTGTAAACTCCATAAACAACAACTCCATAAACTTCATAAACACCATAAACCCCATGAACTACATAAACACTATAAACCCCATAAACTCCATAAACCCCATGAACTCCACGAACTCCATAAACTCAATAACCACTATAAACCCCATAAACACTATAAACCCCATGAACTCCATAAACCCCATAAACTCCATAAACACTATAAACCCCACAAACTCCGTAAACACTATAAACTACATAAACACTATAAACTCCATAAACCCCATGAACTCCAGGAACTCCATAAACTCCATAAACACTATAAACTCCATAAACTCCATAAACCTCATAGACACAATAAACCCCATAATCTCCACCCCTTTACAGGTGCAACTGCAATGAGATCATCAAAACTATTCACTTCACCTTCAGTGGGTTTAATGTTCCGGATCAAGAGTGTGTTACGATATTAAGCCGTTCCTAATTTTCTGATCATATTAGTAAATAATACCCAACACACACCGACACACACACCCCCCTCATCCATGTTTCTCTCTCTCTCTCTCTCTCTCTCTCTGTATGTGTGTGTATATGTATATATATATGTATATGTGTATATATATGTATATATATATGTATATGTATATATATATGTATGTGTATATATATATATATATATATATATATATATATATATATATATATATATACATATGTATATGTATATATATACGTATATATATACATATGTATATGTATATATATACGTATATATATATGTGTATATATATATATATAAATAAAATAAATAAATATAATATTAAGTCATGAGTCAGGCTCAGCAGTGTTGTGTAATTGTGTAACTTTGTGGTGGAGTGCCATAGAGTTATTACTGCACCTAGTGGTGAAACATGGGAACTGCAGCAGGTAGTAAAGGGCTTGCTGGGGAAGTAATCACACTGCTCCTAGCTAGCCACTAGGTTAATCACAGGGTTGCCAGATTGGGTTGATTTAAAAACCACAGAGTTATATATTTTTTATAGCAAATTATTCGAATTAAATGTAATAAAGTGCAGAAAGTGTGGATGAGGTACAGAGACTTGTTTACTGTTAGATAGAA
>JAUCMX010000021.1:20123142-20135642 GCA_033459395.1 Hemibagrus guttatus | reverse complement strand
TTTAAAAGTAATTACTGACCAAAAGCAGCTCACGGTAAGTTCAATTATTTCTATAGACGCTTCATTCAAGTTCAGGTTCATTCAAGTTGTATGGGTTTTGTACGGTGTCCGAGAAGTTCAGAACACAATAATGGATCCGAAAACACGAGGACGAATCAGACAGAGAGGAAAAGTTGGGTATGGTTAGCGTATGGAATTCTTCCCTCTGATTGGACGAGACATCTGTCACTCAGGATATACAGGAAGTAAGAAATTGTGTATCTAACTGTATGTCTTGTACATGTGTGGAGTTCTGCCTTCACTTTAAACCATGTTTTTTTCGATAGTGCAACTTTAAATCTTTTAAAGAAAATAAACATATATATTTATCTTTATAAGAAAATGGAGTTCATTCAGCGCTACTTTGAGGAAGGAGGTTCATACGGCGTGATTTTGGATATACTGATAGCGTATCATGGCGTAAAGATTAGTTTGCGATCTCTAAAAACACACCTGAAGAACGCAGGAATGTTGGGAAGACCAAACTATTCCAGATTAAAGGATGTAAGGAGCGCTATAAGAGCAGAGCTGTGTTCATACACACACCGATCCACTTTCTACTGCTGCAGCCTGCTGGACTTCCTGTATATCCTGAGTGACACATGTCTCGTCCAATCAGAGGGAAGAATTCTGTTCACAACAACTATTTCCGCTCTGTCTGATTCCTCCTTGTGTTTCCTGACTTATTGTGTCCTGCACTTCTCAGACACTGTAGTTGTATAGACTGTGCAGACTTTGTATGGAATATTTTCTAGAAATAAAACGTTGGTGTATTTGCTAAGAGGATGGACATGGGTGTGGTTAACACTTATTTTCAGAAGAGGGAGGAGCATAGAGTGACTTACAAGAGTGGAGGTAGGAGAACACAGGTAGACTACATCCTATGTAGAAGAGGCAATCTGAAAGAGATTAGTGACTGTAAAGTGGTAGTGGGAGAGAGTGTAGCCAGACAGCATAGGATGGTGGTGTGTAGGATGAAGAGGTCAAAGATAGAGATAGAGAAGAAAACCAAGTGGTGGAAGCTGAAAAAGGAGGAATGTTGTGAGGAATTTAGACAGAAGTTGAGGCAGGCTCTGGGTGGTCAGGTAGTGCTGCCAGATGACTGGGAAACTACAGCAGACGTGATCAGGGAGACAGGGAGAAAGGTACTGGGTGTGTCATGTGGAAGGAGGAAAGAAGATAAGGAGACTTGGTGGTGGAATGAGGAAGTTCAGGATAGTGTCCAGAGGAAGAGGTTAGCCAAGAAGAAGTGGGACATGGACAGGACTGAAGAGAATAGACAGGAATACAAGGAGTTACAGCGCAGAGTGAAGAGGGAGGTGTCTAAGGCCAAGCAGAAGGCATATGACGAGTTGTACACTAGGTTAGACACTAGAGAAGGAGAGAAGGACTTGTACAGGTTAGCTAGGCAGAGGGATCGAGATGGGAAGGATGTGCAGCAAGTTAGAGTTATTAAGGATAGAGATGGAAGGGTGCTCACAAGTGAGGAGAGTGTACAGAGGAGATGGAAGGAGTACTTTGAGGAGCTGATGAATGAGGAAAATGAGAGGGAAAAAAGAGTAGAAGGGGTGAACTCTGTGGAACAGAAAGTAGATAAGATTAGAAAGGATGAAAAGTGGGAAGGCAGTTGGTCCTGACGACATCCCGGTGGAGGTCTGGAAGTGTCTGGGAGAGGCAGCAGTGGAATTTTTAGCTAGTTTGTTCAACAGGGTTTTAGAGAGTGAGAGGATGCCTGAGGAATGGAGAAGAAGTGTGTTAGTGCCGATCTTTAAGAATAAGGGTGACGTGCAGAGTTGCAGCAACTATAGGGGGATAAAGTTGATGAGCCATACAATGAAGCTATGGGAAAGAGTAGTGGAAGCTAGGTTAAGGAAGGTAGTGGAAATTTGTGAGCAGCAGTATGGCTTCATGCCCAGAAAGAGCACAACAGATGCAATTTTTGCTCTGAGAATTTTGATGGAGAAGTATAGGGATGGTCAAAGGGAGTTGCACTGTGTGTTTGTAGACTTGGAGAAAGCGTATGACAGGGTGCCAAGAGAAGAGCTGTGGTACTGTATGAGGAAGTCAGGAGTAGCAGAGAAGTATGTCAGAGTGGTGCAGGACATGTATGAGAGGAGCAGGACAGTGGTGAGGTGTGCTGTAGGTCAGACAGAGGAGTTCAATGTGGAGGTGGGACTGCATCAGGGATCGGCTCTGAGCCCCTTCCTGTTTGCTATAGTGATGGACCAGTTGTCAGAGGAGGTCAGACAGGAGTCTCCTTGGACAATGATGTTTGCAGATGACATTGTGATCTGTAGTGAGAGCAGGGAGCAGGTGGAGGAAAACCTGGAGAGGTGGAGGTTTGTGCTGGAGAGAAGAGGAATGAAAGTCAGTGGTAGTAAAACTGAGTACATGTGTGTGAATGAAAGGGAGGGAAGTGGAACAGTAAGGTTACAGGGTGAAGAGGTGAAGAAGGTACAGGAGTTTAAGTACTTGGGGTCAACAGTCCAGAGTAATGGAGAGTGTGGGAAAGAGGTAAAGAAGCGAGTGCAGGCAGGTTGGAATGGGTGGAGAAAGGTGTGGGGAGTTCTGTGTGAGAGGAAAATATCAGCGAGAATCAAGGGGAAGGTGTACAGGACAGTGGTGAGAGCGGCCATGCTGTATGGTTTAGAGACAGTGTCACTGAGGAAGAGACAGGAGTCAGAGCTAGAGGTAGCAGAGCTGAAGATGTTGAGGTTCTCTTTGGGAGTGACAAGATTGGACAGGATTAGGAACGAGTACATCAGAGGGACAGCTCATGTTGGACGTTTGGGGGACAAAGTTAGGGAGGCCAGATTAAGATGGTTTGGACATGTTCAGAGGAGGGAGAGTGAGTATATTGGTAGGAGAATGTTGGACATGGAGCTGCCAGGCAGGAGGCAAAGAGGAAGGCCAAAGAGGAGGTATATGGATGGAATTAATGAGGATATGAAGCTAGTGGGTGCAAGTGTTGAGGATGCAGAAGATAGGGATAGGTGGAGAGAGATGATTCGCTGTGGAGACCCCTGAAGGGAAAAGCCGAAAGAAGAAGAAGAAGAAAATGTTGGTGTAATTTATATAAAAGATTTAAAAGACGAGTTTCAGGCAAAGTGCTGCAGTTATAAATAATAAAGAAATGTATTATTATTTATTTGAATGATTTAATTATACTTATTATTAGAATTTAGAGATCTTGATGTGTGTGATGTTTAAAGGTGTGTGGAGGAGATTGTGGAGTTTTGTTAGATGTTTGCGGTGGTGAAGGTTTCTGGTGTTACAGAATGTTCTGTTCTGTAGAGACAGAAAGCCGAGTGGAGAACAGTGAGTTTGGAAAGAAGCTCATGTTGTGTTTGAGCAGAGTTACACAGAGACCACGTGCAGCAGCCGGAGGACAAGAGATCAAACCATTAAACCCCAATTTTACACAGAAAACATCCAGAACCAACCAACTGCAATCTATTTTCCATTACACACACACACACACACACACACACACACACATGAATCAGGACTCAGGATGAGGTTTTGTGTGTGTGTGTGTGTGTGTGTGTGTGTGTGTAAAATGAATAAAGGTTGATTCCTCATAATTGTGCCAATAAAATGACTGAAGCTAATAATAACTAAAGAGAACGTTTGTGTTTCATTTTTATTTGCAGACCAAAACTCTGTGTGAAAGAATCCAACATGGCCTCCTCCATCACCTCAGAGGTAAATCAAGATAAGAAACAAATCAATAATCATTCACAATAATGAGTTCAGTCAGGTTGTGTGGGTTTTAGGTTCTATAGGTTGTGTAGAATTGTTGAGTTTTGTAAGATGTGAAGTTAACAGCTCTTTATGAAAATGTTGTGTAACGGTTGGAAAGGTTCTCTATTGTGATGTTTTGTGAGTTGTGTAGAGTTCTGTGTTGTGTAGCTGTACACACATATAGGTTGTAATGTTTGTACATGATGTGTAGATGTATAGGTTGTGTTAGTGTGTGTGTGTGTGTGTGTTGTGTTTTAGGTCCCAGTTCACAACACTGATGGCAGTGAACTTCAGCTGGTTTCAGCAAATCGCTCTGAACAAGAACTCAACAAACATGACAACACCCTCCCATTACCTCAGATGGGTAACACCCTCCTTTTACCTCACACAGGTAACACCCTCCTTTTACCTCACACAGGTAACACCCTCCCATTACCTCACACGGTTAACACCCTCCCATTACCTCACACGGTTAACACCCTCCTTTTACCTCACACAGGTAACGCCCTCCTTTTACCTCACATAGGTAGCACCCTCCCCTTACCTCACATGGGTAACACACTTATTTTACCTCACACAGGTAACACCCTCATTTTACTTCACACAGGTAACGCCCTCTTTTTATCTTACACATATAACACCCTCCTTTTACCTCATATGGGTAACACCCTCCTTTTACCTCATATGGGTAACGCCCTCCTTTTACCTCACATAGGTAGCACCCTCCCCTTACCTCACAAGGGTAACACCCTTCTTTGACCTCACACAGGTAACACCCTTATTTTACTTCACACAGGTAACGCCCTCTTTTTATCTTACACATATAACACCCTCCTTTTACCTCATATGGGTAACGCCCTCCTTTTACCTCACATAGGTAGCACCCTCCCCTTACCTCACACAGGTAACACCCTTATTTTACCTCACAAGGGTAACACCCTTCTTTGACCTCACACAGGTAACACCCTCATTTTACTTCACACAGGTAACGCCCTCTTTTTACCTCACACATATAACACCCTCCTTTTACCTCATATGGGTAACACCTTCCTTTTATCTCATATGGGTAACGCCCTCCTTTTACCTCACATAGGTAGCACCCTCCCCTTACCTCACACAGGTAACGCCCTTATTTTACCTCACATGGGTAACGCCCTTCTTTTACCTCACACAGGTAATGCCCCAGAATGCCGAAGTTGCCAAAATGCCGAGCTGGAGTGTTCTGATGGCCTGATGGAGATGGAACTGGGGGCAGATGAAGTGTTTGTGATCTCAAACGCAGCCACGCCACCATTTTCTCATTGCACGGTATACACACACACACACACACACACACACACACACACACACACACACACACACCTTTGATCTCTTCAATAAAGTGAAATATTTACTTGCTGTGTGTTCAGTGAGGAACTGAATGTACGCCGACGTGTGTAATCAGATTATCTTGTACAGTTGTAGTGGATTATTGGGATTAAAGTGTGATTAGTTCACTAAACCTCTTTGTCCTGGATTTAGGACGTGTCCTGCTCCATGTCACGCACTAAACTCGTTCAGGAGCAGCGCTGCTGTCACTCGCACACTTTCCTTCACCATCACTAACCTTCATCTTCCAGACGCTGCTGCTGTACTGACCCGGATTCGCTTTTTGTTTGGATTTTCTTTTCACAAATAATTTCACTCAAAAAGCAAAACAAAGACGTGTATTCTTGTAAAACTCTGATTTATTGTTCAGATTTCAGTTGATTTTTATCCCGTTAGCATGTCCTAGCGGCCGGCTGCCTCCTCACATTGCTCTGAGCAGGAGGACGGGGCAGTGAGCTGCAGGGAAATGCCTCCGAGTCCTTCAGCTTTCATTTTAGCCGTGTTTTGAGTCGGGTCATTAATTCATCACGGAGAGCTTCTTGTTCTGCTTATCAGCCATCGCCAGATGTTTGTGACTAGCATGCTATTTACTGCATGAGGCTCGGGTCAGGGCCGGTTCTGTTCTGCGGTCTAAATCTGCAGTCAGATCTGGGAGTCGAGTCGGTGCGAGGCCGAGCGCAGGAGGAAAATGGCTGACTGATGACCGTGTTTATTGTAAACTCTGTCCCTACGTGTCCAGGTGATTCTCCTGGTCCCTGGTGCTTAAGAAGCTAAAATTCTGAACCTATTTATTTAATTCTAATCATTTTTGTGAACATTATCGCGTTTTCCCGCAGCACCGTGAACGTTTTCTGCGGCGCAGTGAGACTGGATCTGTGCAGCCATCTGATTGGATGCCTCGCAGCGAGCCCTCTAATTGGCCGAGTCGTGGCAGCCATGTTGGATCAGCGCGTCCTCGAGCGTGGAGTGTCCGAACCTTCCACGACTTCCTACTTCCTCTTCCTCAATTAAACAGGAAGTGGTGCAGCTGGAATTTAACAAGCCCCTTCACCAAACTAGTGGACACTGTGAGTTCATCTCATTATTATTAATATTAATATTATTATTATTATTTGTGAGAGGAAAATATCAGTGAGGATCAAGGGGAAGGTGTACAGGACAGTGGTGAGAGCGGCCATGCTGTATGGTTTAGAGACAGTGTCACTGAGGAAGAGACAGGAGTCAGAGCTAGAGGTAGCAGAGCTGAAGATGTTGAGGTTCTCTTTGGGAGTGACAAGATTGGACAGGATTAGGAATGAGTACATCAGAGGGACAGCTCATGTTGGACGTTTGGGGGACAAAGTTAGGGAGGCCAGATTAAGATGGTTTGGACATGTTCAGAGGAGGGACAGTGAGTATATTGGTAGGAGAATGTTGGACATGAAGCTGCCAGGCAGGAGGCAAAGAGGAAGGCCAAAGAGGAGGTATATGGATGGAATTAATGAGGATATGAAGCTAGTGGGTGCAAGTGTTGAGGATGCAGAAGATAGGGATAGGTGGAGAGAGATGATTCGCTGTGGAGACCCCTGAAGGGAAAAGCCGAAAGAAGATTATTATTATTATTATTATTATTATTTTTTATGTATTTTTTTCTGGAAATAGATGAGCTTTCATTTAAGCATAAAAATGACTTCTATTGTTTGTACATTTCAGTTGATTCTCAGGAGTAAAAAGTGATTTAGTGTGTAATGAAGTGGATTTTTGATGCGTCACACACTGAACACACACTGAACACACACTGAACACACACTGAACACACACTGAACACACACTGAACACACACTGAACACACACGTCACACACACGTCACACACTTCTGACTCGCTCATCTGCTTCATGTAACGTTGTAGAAATTAGTCCTAAAAAATCCTCTGCATGTTTAATGCCTTTGGTTCCTCTCAGGTTTCTCCAGGTTCTGGGGTGGATGGTGCTGAGGGTGTGAAGATTCCCTCGGCTCAGCATCAGCGCCGCTACAACAGTTCGCGGTCTCAGACATCTCGGCAGCTCTGCGAGCCCGATGGCGCCCTCTGTGGCCTGGAGCAAGGAGTGGAGGTGAAAATCTGCAAGTTCTCTGCTGCTGATGATAATCTCGCCATTCCTGTGTTCGCCATTTCAGAAGAAGACGATCGAGAACCTCTGGTTTCAGCCGAACATCAAAACCAAGTGAAAAACAGCGAGATCGGGAATCACGAGTCATTTCCTTCATTAGGCTCCACCCACTTGGCCTTTACGGATGAGGACTTGGCCGTTTTGAAAAACACCAGTAAGATCCAGCTTCCCTTGCTGAGTCATGTGACCGTGCCATGTGACTCTGTGGGAAAGGACATGTGATCGGCTCGAATCGTGCACCGTCATAGCAAACAGCGTCTTATCTGTTCTACGCGGTATTTAGCGAGTAGCGCTAGCTAGCCAGGTATATTTAGAGGGGCGGGATGGCAAAAACACTGAAAGGTCTGTGTGCAGTGAGCTGTTTTATTCCGGACGTTGATCAGATTTCCACTCGAGCTGCCAGGCTAATTTTGCTAACACGAAAGTCTGTATCTCATCCGAGTAGCACGTGCCAAAAGTTTTCCTATAATTTATTCAAATGTCATAGTCAAGTGTGTAATGCCTAGAATACTGTATTTACACAAGTAAAACAATTTCATCTGGAACTTATCTTTTGCATCACTTCCTGTGTTTAAAGCAGGAACCTTTAAAGGTTCAGAGTTAAAGTTGTCCAAGATGGCGGCCCCCAGAGCGTTCCAGTGCTTAAGCTATAGAAGAAATATTAACAGAAAAGAAAACTGCATAGGATAGATCTCTGTTAACTACATGTGCTGCAGAGCAAGCGATTCAGATGATATAAACAATTCAGATGATTCAAATGATTTAAACGATTCAAACGATTCAAATAGTTTTTTCTGCTTCTGAATCATTACTGAACTTTAGTATTTAGTATGGCAGTATGTTGTTTAGTGTGTGTGTGTGTGTGTGTGTGTGTGTGTGTAAACAACCGCTGACACTTTTTGTTGCTTTTTCAGAGAAGTGTCTGCTGAGCTGTACATTTAATACAGCCGAGCTTCTTTACATAACAAAGCACATTTTTGAAATCTAAAAATATTTAACTTTGTTGTGGACTGATTACCATAAAAAGAAAAAAAAAGATATTATTCCACCACAGATATGTCGCAGTGACATCTTCTGTACTATATATATTTTGTGTTCTTGAATATTAATGTACACTTTATTATGTGACGACTTTCTCTTCCTCACTTCGCTCGCTCCTTCTGCTGAAAGTGTGTAACTCTGCTCGGTGTTTTTATTCGTCCGCGGGATTATTAATGCTGCTAAATCCTTCCCTCTGCTGTGGTGCGAGTGGAGCGAGAGCGACGCCATGGTGTGTTTGTAAATGTTTATGCAGCGTGTTCACGTGTGTCGCGTTGGTAAATGCAGTAACCATGACGATCTCCTGCGAGTAACGCATTCTAAAGGGAGAATGATTACTGATGTAAAAAAAGAAAAAGGATGAAAAGAATAAATGCAGTAACTAACAAATCAATATAAATAAAATATTATGTGAAGTATCTTCTCCGATGCAGTGAGGTGTTAATGTTTTTAATGAAATATCTTTGTAAAGTAGATTAACGAGTGTAGCTTTAAGAAACGTTAATCCAGTTGGATCATTTGAGTTACGCTGCTGAGTTTATTCACGTTATTGGGGTTAGTGGGTGTACTGGAAACCCTGGAGAAGGATGCAGGGATTGGCTCCGAGTCAACGGCTAATCTGAGCCTCAGAGGAATGTGGAAGTGTGAGACGACTGAGGACACACACGCGCACACACACACACACACATTTATAGCAGAAGTCCTTGATGTTCAGACCAAACTTACAAACATTAGGATCAAAAAACCTAAAATTTTCATCCTAAGGAACTCCCAAGAGGTTAGCTTTAGTGTTTTGTTTTTTTTTGGTGAATTTGATGTTCTCAGATCTTTGCCAAATTCGCACTGAGGGTCAGCAGGATGGAGCTGTAGAGGAGTTGCAAGTCTGGTCTGAACATCACACTCCAAAGCCAAGGTCCAGTGTCCAGCAGATTCCAGTACATTAAACTGACTGGTGTTTGTCAGAGTCTCAGCTTTGGAGTGTGATGTTGAGACCGAACTCATGCCATTGTTTACAACTCAATCTCAGTGACCTCTAGTGTGACCTTGATCTGAGAACATCAAAATTTTCACCCAAAACAAAAACACTAAGACTTTCTGGTGAAAATTTTAGGTTTTCTGATCCTCACATTCACACCATGACTTACTGGAACCATGTTTGTAAGTTTGGCCTGAACATCAAACTTCAGAACCAAGATCTGAGGCCCAGTGGCCAGGAAAGTCCAGTATGTTTCCTTACAGGAATTCTAGCCGTTTCCTAACAATACCTGCCAGAGTTCATGGACCTGTAACATTAGGGCTTTATTAATAGTGTATGAAGATAAATCTGGATAGTTCTAAGAAAACTAGTGGAGTTAGAAGAGTAGAGTATGATGTGGGGTTATAACAGGGTGTGGAACTGTCTGTTATTATTATTATTTCTACAAAAAGATTCAAACTTTTATGAAAATATTTTTATTAACACAAAACAGAACGTTTACATTTCAATAGAACTTTATAACTGCTCAACTGTGATGTTCACAGATCTTCCTCAAGTTCACACTAAGGGGGTTTCTGGGCTTAAGATTCAGACGGAGCAGAAGTTTGGGCTGAACGTTTTCAAAACACTTCGAAGCTCTTCAGAGATCTTCAGTTTAAATTGGAGAAAGTGTAAACAGAGCCTCAGCTCTCAGTGTGTCTCTGGAGTGGGACGGTCCAGAATTAAACATGATACTTTTATAGTCAATAAAATATACTGGAACCTGCTGGACACTGGGCCCGAGTGTGTCTTACATTATGTACTGATTACAGGAAATCTAACCGCTACATTTAGCATGTAATGAAAGTCCAAGACGTCCTGCAAAACAAATGTGAAGTTTGTGAAGTGTGACTGGACAAAACACAGTGTTCTCCTGTCTGTCATGAACCCAATAACCCATGGAAAGAACTCTGGAAAGATTGGAAAACATTCACGTCCACATTTTAAGGTGAAAATGGAACTTTTTCTGATTTTAATATTTACACCACAGGTTACGGAGATCGAGACATAAACAGTCCAAATGCCTGCTACTGTAGTGACACAGCGCTGGTTAAAGTAGTAAATGACCGAACACTGGCCAGGTCAGGGTCATGTCTAGTTGTTTGTGTTGTAAGATGTAGGAGTGTATTAGTGTGTTATTATGTGTGATTGATTGTAACACTAGTTTAGATCTTTCCATTTCTTTACACAAAGACATTTTATTTGATCATTTTTATTACTGCAGTAAACACTTCTACAGAACATTAGTCTAATACACTAATAGTCTAGGCACAACGTCTCCTCAAGGCCTTTAACTCACACAGTGTGTATGTAAAGAACCTGAACAGGTTACAGAGATTCTCTTTCACCCTATTGTTCCAGCTCGGATGAGGTAGAATGAGAGCAAAACCTTTTTAACTCGAAGTGTAATAAATGTCATTTATGTGAACATTGTCCATCTAAATACAAAGCTCAGTTCAATCCCAAGTGGATGCTTCAACACTTCCTACTGTCCACGCATCTGAATAGACATGGGTTTATTCCCAGTGTGGCCTTTAACCAATTGTCATGCACACAACCAATTTATTCCACTACAAATGGTCTTAAACAGGGGTGTCCAGTCTTATCCACACAGGGCAGTGTGGGTTTTTGTTCCAATCAAGCAGCCTGACTGCCCCTGTATAATCAGCTGATCTTAGCTTTCGGTAGACTCTGCTCGGTTGGAACGACTCGCTAACTACTAGCTAAGATGACCAAATAAGAGTGGAATCCTTTTCTAAGTAGTGGACAGAGCTGGTGGACTGCTGTGGGTGTTTTTAACAAATATCAAAAACTCCACTACGGGTCACATTTTAGATCTGTTTACACACAAAGCAGACAGACAAAGACTATTACACCAGTTTATTTTTGTAGGACTGAATGCTTAAGGCCTCGAAGTGTTTAATACTGAATACTCAGACTTACTGGCTTCTCAAGTGCAACATTAGAGCGAAAGAAAAAGGTTAGAATAAGGCTGAAATAATTTACACCAGTCACAGGGGATAAAAATGACTGGCTTCGTCACGATTGTATTACCGATTTCTCAAAAGTGTCTTCAACAAAATAATGAATAACTCATCCTCTCCACTACAGACCGCGAGAATGGACGGCTGCAGGAGGCCACAGCAGACTGAAATACATCTCTGCTACTTCTGTAGGGACAAACTTAAATCTGCTTCCTGTTTCCTGTCACCATACGGTGGCTGAAAACTCCAGGCTGGTGCAGAACCAGTAAGAGCACAGTACACTATGAGGCATGGACTCACATTATAGTGTGGATTAGTAACAGGATGGACTCACTGACCAGAGCTGAACAGGATACTGAGGGTCTGTTAGTGGGTGGGATATATTAGGCAGCAAGTGAACATTTTGTCCTCAAAGTTGATGTGTTAGAAGCAGGAAAAATGGACAAGCGTAAGGATTTGAGCGAGTTTGATGAAGGACCAAATTGTGATGGCTAGACCACTGGATCAGAGCATCTCCAAAACTGCAGCTCTTGTGGGGTGTTCCCGGTCTGCAGTGGTCAGTATCTATCAAAAGTGGTCCAAGGAAGGAACAGTGGTGACCCGGTGGGGAGCGAAGGCCGGCCCGTGTGGTCCGATCCAACAGGTGAGCTACTTGCTCAAATTGCTGAAGAAGTTAATGCTGGTTCTGATAGAAAGGTGTCAGAATACACAGTGCAGGACGGGTCTTTTTGGCAGCAAAAGGGGGACCAACACTATATTAGGCAGGTGGTCATAATGTTCTGCCTGATCAGTATAGTTTAATAACAGTATTAGCCTGTGGACAGTAACAGTGGAGTAGGACATGAGTATTATATTCTACAGCAGAAGAGTCCAGTATATACTGTGGGGCAGTAACTGTATGACGTAGTACAGTTGTGTTATTGCTGTATAGGATGCTGTTTAATAATATAAGGCTTTGGAGTAATTAATCTTCTTCATCATCATCATCATCATCATCACCTCACTTTGTAGTGTGTTATTACTGTAGCACAGGGCAGATTTACTTCTGTTGGTCACTGCTATTCCTGCAGCCATCCACAAGTGTTATTAAAGTACTTATTAACAACAATAACAATAATAATAATAAGAATAATAAGATGCAGACGAAGAGGAGATGGAAAAAA
>JAUCMX010000021.1:20100642-20115642 GCA_033459395.1 Hemibagrus guttatus | reverse complement strand
TGTGTGTGTGTAAGTGTGTAATCTGACCTGTTCCAGTGTGTGTTGTTGTCTTGGCGATGTTGTAGGAAGTAGATGGTTGCGATTCCTCAAAGCCGGGTCGGATCTTTATCTCCTGCGGTACGAATGGGAGTGTAACAGGTTCCACAGGAGCGGGATCAATATCTGGATCGATCCTCTCCATCAGCTCTGAGGAGTTTAACTCTATAACAAACAAACAAACAAACAAACAAACAAACACTGAAACTCCCCTGCAGCACATTCCAGCAGAGACGGTGGAGGTGAAGAAATATACACTGATCATTTATAATAAGATATTGATCATGTCTAATAAGATATTGATCATTTATAATAAGATATTGATCATGTCTAATAAGATATTGATCATTTATAATAAGATATTGATCGTTTATAATAAGATATTGATCGTTTATAATAAGATATTGATCGTTTATAATAAGATATTGATCGTTTATAAAAAGATATTGATCATGTCTAATAAGATATTGATCGTTTAAAATAAGATATTGATCATGTCTAATAAGATATTGATCATTTATAATAAGATATTGATCATGTCTAATAAGATATTGATCATATCTAATAAGATATTGATTGTTTACAATAAGATATTGATCGTTTATAATAAGATATTGGTCATGTCTAATAAAATATTGATCGTTTATAATAAGATATTGATCGTTTATAATAAAATATTGATCATGTCTAATAAGATATTGATCATGTCTAATAAGATATTGATTGTTTATAATAAAATATTGATCATGTCTAATAAGATATTGATCATGTCTAATAAGATATTGATCGTTTATAATGATATTGATCGTTTATAATAAGATATTGATCATTTATAATAAGATATTGATCATGTCTAATAAGATATTGATCATATCTAATAAGATATTGATCATATCTAATAAGATATTGATCGTTTATAATAAGATATTGATCATGTCTAATAAGATATTGATCGTTTATAATAAGATATTGGTCATGTCTAATAAAATATTGATCATTTATAATAAGATATTGATCATTTATAATAAGATATTGATCATGTCTAATAAGATATTGATCGTTTATAATAAGATATTGATCATGTCTAATAAGATATTGATCGTTTATAATAAGATATTGATCATGTCTAATAAGATATTGATCATGTCTAATAAGATATTGATCGTTTATAATAAGATATTGATCATGTCTAATAAGATATTGATCATTTATAATAAGATATTGATCATGTCTAATAAGATATTGATCATATCTAATAAGATATTGATCGTTTATAATAAGATATTGATCATGTCTAATAAGATATTGATCGTTTATAATAAGATATTGATCATGTCTAATAAGATATTGATCATTTATAATAAGATATTGATCATGTCTAATAAGATATTGATCATATCTAATAAGATATTGATCATATCTAATAAGATATTGATCATTTATAATAAGATATTGATCATGTCTAATAAGATATTGATCGTTTATAATAAGATATTGGTCATGTCTAATAAAATATTGATCATTTATAATAAGATATTGATCATTTATAATAAGATATTGATCATGTCTAATAAGATATTGATCGTTTATAATAAGATATTGGTCATGTCTAATAAGATATTGATCATATCTAATAAGATATTGATCGTTTATAATAAGATCTTGATCATGTCTAATAAGATATTGATCGTTTATAATAAGATATTGGTCATGTCTAATAAGATATTGATCGTTTATAATAAGATCTTGATCATGTCTAATAAGATATTGATCGTTTATAATAAGATATTGATCATGTCTAATAAGATATTGATCATTTATAATAAGATATTGATCATGTCTAATAAGATATTGATCATATCTAATAAGATATTGATCGTTTATAATAAGATATTGATCATGTCTAATAAGATATTGATCATGTCTAATAAGATATTGATCATTTATAATAAGATATTGATCATGTCTAATAAGATATTGATCGTTTATAATAAGATATTGATCATGTCTAATAAGATATTGATCATTTATAATAAGATATTGATCATGTCTAATAAGATATTGATCATATCTAATAAGATATTGATCATATCTAATAAGATATTGATCATTTATAATAAGATATTGATCATGTCTAATAAGATATTGATCGTTTATAATAAGATATTGGTCATGTCTAATAAAATATTGATCATTTATAATAAGATATTGATCATTTATAATAAGATATTGATCATGTCTAATAAGATATTGATCGTTTATAATAAGATATTGGTCATGTCTAATAAGATATTGATCGTTTATAATAAGATATTGGTCATGTCTAATAAGATATTGATCGTTTATAATAAGATACTGATCGTTTATAATAAAATATTGATCATTTATAATAAGATATTGATCGTTTATAATAAGATATTGATCATTTATAATAAGATATTGATCATGTCTAATAAGATATTGATCGTTTATAATAAGATATTGATCATGTCTAATAAGATATTGATCATTTATAATAAGATATTGATCATGTCTAATAAGATATTGATCATATCTAATAAGATATTGATCATATCTAATAAGATATTGATCATTTATAATAAGATATTGATCATGTCTAATAAGATATTGATCGTTTATAATAAGATATTGGTCATGTCTAATAAAATATTGATCATTTATAATAAGATATTGATCATTTATAATAAGATATTGATCATGTCTAATAAGATATTGATCGTTTATAATAAGATATTGGTCATGTCTAATAAGATATTGATCATATCTAATAAGATATTGATCGTTTATAATAAGATCTTGATCATGTCTAATAAGATATTGATCGTTTATAATAAGATATTGGTCATGTCTAATAAGATATTGATTGTTTATAATAAGATACTGATCGTTTATAATAAGATATTGATCATTTATAATAAGATATTGATCGTTTATAATAAGATATTGATCATTTATAATAAGATATTGATCATTTATAATAAGATATTGATCATGTCTAATAAGATATTGATCGTTTATAATAAGATATTGATCGTTTATAATAAGATATTGATCATTTATAATAAGATATTGATCGTTTATAATAAGATATTGATCATTTATAATAAGATATTGATCGTTTATAATAAGATATTGATCGTTTATAATAAGATATTGATCATTTATAATAAGATATTGATCGTTTATAATAAGATATTGATCGTTTATAATAAGATATTGGTCATGTCTAATAAGATATTGATCGTTTATAATAAGATATTGATCGTTTATAATAAGATATTGGTCATGTCTAATAAGATATTGATCGTTTATAATAAGATATTGATCGTTTATAATAAGATATTGATCGTTTATAATAAGATATTGATCGTTTATAATAAGATATTGATCGTTTATAATAAGATATTGATCGTTTATAATAAGATATTGATCGTTTATAATAAGATATTGGTCATGTCTAATAAGATATTGATCGTTTATAATAAGATATTGATCGTTTATAATAAGATATTGATCGTTTATAATAAGATATTGATCGTTTATAATAAGATATTGATCGTTTATAATAAGATATTGGTCATGTCTAATAAGATATTGATCATGTCTAATAAGATATTGATCGTTTATAATAAGATATTGGTCATGTCTAATAAGATATTGATCGTTTATAATAAGATATTGATCGTTTATAATAAGATATTGATCGTTTATAATAAGATATTGGTCATGTCTAATAAGATATTGATCGTTTATAATAAGATATTGATCGTTTATAATAAGATATTGGTCATGTCTAATAAGATATTGATCGTTTATAATAAGATATTGATCGTTTATAATAAGATATTGATCGTTTATAATAAGATATTGATCATGTCTAATAAGATATTGATCGTTTATAATAAGATATTGATCGTTTATAATAAGATATTGGTCATGTCTAATAAGATATTGATAATTTATAATAAGATATTGATCGCTTCTAATAAGATATTGATCGCTTCTAATAAGATATTGATCGTTTATAATAAGATATTGATCGTTTATAATAAGATATTGATCGTTTATAATAAGATATTGATCGTTTATAATAAGATATTGATCGTTTATAATAAGATATTGGTCATGTCTAATAAGATATTGATCATGTCTAATAAGATATTGATCGTTTATAATAAGATATTGATCGTTTATAATAAGATATTGGTCATGTCTAATAAGATATTGATAATTTATAATAAGATATTGATCGCTTCTAATAAGATATTGATCGTTTATAATAAGATATTGATCGTTTATAATAAGATATTGGTCATGTCTAATAAAATATTGATCGTTTATAATAAGATATTGATCGTTTATAATAAGATATTGATCATGTCTAATAAGATATTGATCATTTATAATAAGATATTGATCATGTCTAATAAGATATTGATCATTTATAATAAGATATTGATCATGTCTAATAAGATATTGATCGTTTATAATAAGATATTGATCGTTTATAATAAGATATTGATCATTTATAATAAGATATTGATCGTTTATAATAAGATATTGATCATTTATAATAAGATATTGATCGTTTATAATAAGATATTGATCGTTTATAATAAGATATTGATCATTTATAATAAGATATTGATCGTTTATAATAAGATATTGATCGTTTATAAAAAGATATTGATCATGTCTAATAAGATATTGATCGTTTAAAATAAGATATTGATCATGTCTAATAAGATATTGATCATTTATAATAAGATATTGATCATGTCTAATAAGATATTGATCATATCTAATAAGATATTGATTGTTTACAATAAGATATTGATCGTTTATAATAAGATATTGGTCATGTCTAATAAAATATTGATCGTTTATAATAAGATATTGATCGTTTATAATAAAATATTGATCATGTCTAATAAGATATTGATCATGTCTAATAAGATATTGATTGTTTATAATAAAATATTGATCATGTCTAATAAGATATTGATCATGTCTAATAAGATATTGATCGTTTATAATGATATTGATCGTTTATAATAAGATATTGATCATTTATAATAAGATATTGATCATGTCTAATAAGATATTGATCATATCTAATAAGATATTGATCATATCTAATAAGATATTGATCGTTTATAATAAGATATTGATCATGTCTAATAAGATATTGATCGTTTATAATAAGATATTGGTCATGTCTAATAAAATATTGATCATTTATAATAAGATATTGATCATTTATAATAAGATATTGATCATGTCTAATAAGATATTGATCGTTTATAATAAGATATTGATCATGTCTAATAAGATATTGATCGTTTATAATAAGATATTGATCATGTCTAATAAGATATTGATCATGTCTAATAAGATATTGATCGTTTATAATAAGATATTGATCATGTCTAATAAGATATTGATCATTTATAATAAGATATTGATCATGTCTAATAAGATATTGATCATATCTAATAAGATATTGATCGTTTATAATAAGATATTGATCATGTCTAATAAGATATTGATCATGTCTAATAAGATATTGATCATTTATAATAAGATATTGATCATGTCTAATAAGATATTGATCGTTTATAATAAGATATTGATCATGTCTAATAAGATATTGATCATTTATAATAAGATATTGATCATGTCTAATAAGATATTGATCATATCTAATAAGATATTGATCATATCTAATAAGATATTGATCATTTATAATAAGATATTGATCATGTCTAATAAGATATTGATCGTTTATAATAAGATATTGGTCATGTCTAATAAAATATTGATCATTTATAATAAGATATTGATCATTTATAATAAGATATTGATCATGTCTAATAAGATATTGATCGTTTATAATAAGATATTGGTCATGTCTAATAAGATATTGATCATATCTAATAAGATATTGATCGTTTATAATAAGATCTTGATCATGTCTAATAAGATATTGATCGTTTATAATAAGATATTGGTCATGTCTAATAAGATATTGATCGTTTATAATAAGATATTGATCATGTCTAATAAGATATTGATCGTTTATAATAAGATATTGATCATGTCTAATAAGATATTGATCATTTATAATAAGATATTGATCATGTCTAATAAGATATTGATCATATCTAATAAGATATTGATCGTTTATAATAAGATATTGATCATGTCTAATAAGATATTGATCATGTCTAATAAGATATTGATCATTTATAATAAGATATTGATCATGTCTAATAAGATATTGATCGTTTATAATAAGATATTGATCATGTCTAATAAGATATTGATCATTTATAATAAGATATTGATCATGTCTAATAAGATATTGATCATATCTAATAAGATATTGATCATATCTAATAAGATATTGATCATTTATAATAAGATATTGATCATGTCTAATAAGATATTGATCGTTTATAATAAGATATTGGTCATGTCTAATAAAATATTGATCATTTATAATAAGATATTGATCATTTATAATAAGATATTGATCATGTCTAATAAGATATTGATCGTTTATAATAAGATATTGGTCATGTCTAATAAGATATTGATCGTTTATAATAAGATATTGGTCATGTCTAATAAGATATTGATCGTTTATAATAAGATACTGATCGTTTATAATAAGATATTGATCATTTATAATAAGATATTGATCGTTTATAATAAGATATTGATCATTTATAATAAGATATTGATCATGTCTAATAAGATATTGATCGTTTATAATAAGATATTGATCATGTCTAATAAGATATTGATCATTTATAATAAGATATTGATCATGTCTAATAAGATATTGATCATATCTAATAAGATATTGATCATATCTAATAAGATATTGATCATTTATAATAAGATATTGATCATGTCTAATAAGATATTGATCGTTTATAATAAGATATTGGTCATGTCTAATAAAATATTGATCATTTATAATAAGATATTGATCATTTATAATAAGATATTGATCATGTCTAATAAGATATTGATCGTTTATAATAAGATATTGGTCATGTCTAATAAGATATTGATCATATCTAATAAGATATTGATCGTTTATAATAAGATCTTGATCATGTCTAATAAGATATTGATCGTTTATAATAAGATATTGGTCATGTCTAATAAGATATTGATTGTTTATAATAAGATACTGATCGTTTATAATAAGATATTGATCATTTATAGTAAGATATTGATCGTTTATAATAAGATATTGATCATTTATAATAAGATATTGATCATTTATAATAAGATATTGATCATGTCTAATAAGATATTGATCGTTTATAATAAGATATTGATCGTTTATAATAAGATATTGATCATTTATAATAAGATATTGATCGTTTATAATAAGATATTGATCATTTATAATAAGATATTGATCGTTTATAATAAGATATTGATCGTTTATAATAAGATATTGATCATTTATAATAAGATATTGATCGTTTATAATAAGATATTGATCGTTTATAATAAGATATTGATCGTTTATAATAAGATATTGGTCATGTCTAATAAGATATTGATCATGTCTAATAAGATATTGATCATGTCTAATAAGATATTGATCATGTCTAATAAGATATTGATCGTTTATAATAAGATCTTGATCATGTCTAATAAGATATTGATCGTTTATAATAAGATATTGATCATGTCTAATAAGATATTGATCGTTTATAATAAGATATTGATCATGTCTAATAAAATATTGATCGTTTATAATAAGATATTGATCGTTTATAATAAGATATTGATGATTTATAATAATGACTAGTTAATTTGTGTAATCATTTTTCAGTGCAATAACTTGTATCATTATAGTCTGAGATCTTTCCATGGGAACAGGAACTAGTCTCTTGGACGTTACACAACATTAACTCTATCACCAGTTAAAATGTACAATGTTCAGTTGATTAATGAAGTAAACCAGGATATAGGAGATAAATGGCTGTGATGGAAGTGGAACTGCATTATTTTCATATGCCAGGTACACAGTCTGGTATTCCTTACACAGACTATTCCTCTAATAATAATAATAATAATAATAATAATAATAATAATAACAACAACAACAACAACAACACTCACCTTCAGTATCCTGAGAGTCTGAGTGTGAGGGAGTCATCGAGTGATACACATATGCAATGTCTGAAAAAAAACCCCACAAACACACTTATAAATACACTATATTGCCAAAAGTTTTGGGACGTCTGCCTTTACACACACACGAATGTAATATGGAGTTGTCCCGCCCTTTGCAGCTATAACAGCTTCAACTCTTCTGGGAAGGCTTTCCACAAGGTTTAGGAGTGTGTTTATGGGAATTTTTGACCGTTCCTCTAGAAGTGCATTTGTGAGGTCAGGCACTGATGTTGGACGAGAAGGTCTGGCTTGCAGTCTCCGCTCTAATTCATCCCAAAGGTGTTCTATGGGGTTGAGGTCAGGACTCTGTGCAGGCCAGTCAAGTTCCTCCACACCAAACTCTCTCATCCATGTCTTTATGGACCTTGCTTTGGTCATTGGTGTGCAGTCATGTTGGAACAGGAAGGGGTCATCCCCAAACTGTTCCCACAAAGTTAGGAGCATGAAATTGTCCAAAATGTCTTGCTATGCTGAAGCATTAAGAGTTCCTTTCACTGGAACTGAGGGGCCGAGCCCAACCCCTGATTTGGAGGGGTGTCCCAAAACTTTTGGCAGTATAGTGTATAACTTTTATAACAGTTTGTTTACAAACTGAAAGTGATGATATAAAAGTATATTCACGACTCTTTACAGTGTTTTTATGATACGTACTGTGCTCCTATTCTTTTGCATAGCATTAAATAAAAATATTTCATTTTGAAAAAGTTTTATTTATGAATTTAGTTTAAACTATCACCACACATCCAGTTAGTGTTTATCTCAGAAACACTGTGTTTCACTCCAGCAGTCATGAAGGAGACTAAATGAAGAGGAAGTGGGAGGAGTTAAAGTCAATAACGAAAAGTCTTACTCTGCTCAGGTTCACTCTTCCTGTACACAAAGTAGATGACGTCACCGCTCTGCAGTAAGTGGCTCTGTCTCTTCACCAGTTTGGACATGTTTATCACCGTCCCATTAGTGCTGCAGGAAACAAACAAACAAGAATTAATGAACAAAGCTTTAATCCATTTAATGTGATTTCTAAACACTTTGCTAATGGGTCTGAATTAACACGAGCTCATTAAAGTCTCTGTTCAGCACTACTGAATCCTGCACTCTGGTGATTAAAGCACGAGGAGATGTGATGTTACAGGAAAATAATCATCTTCAGGGGGATAACAGCATCTCACCTGGTGTCCTCGAGCCACACCTGTCCTGACTCCTGATCCTGTGTGATTTTACAGTGATCACCTGACACCAGTTTACTGGCAGGAAATGACAAATCACAGCCTGCAAACACAACACAACCTTTATTATTATTATTATTATTATTATTATTATTATTATTAATCATTTATTATTTTTAGTATTACGAAATAAATATGCTTTGATTTTTCAATCCATTCCAATTTTTTATTTCTAATTCTAGTTAAAAAATTACATATTGTAACATAATACACACAAACAAACAAACAAATAAAATTAATAGCTTATATTTAAAAAAATCAAAAGACTGAAAACTAATTCAAAACCAATTTTAAAATGATTTGTTTACATATTTAATATTAATATTTATTATTAAATTACTAATATTAACACTTAATTAACATCTAATATTTAAATATATTTATAGATGTATTTGCATATATATATTTAGTATAATAACATTTTAAAACATGTCAAAGCAGCGTTTTATTTGATAATAAACACCAAACAAATGATTTCACGCTTAAAACGGAAGAATATTTTTCATGTAATTTTTAATATTTTATAACATTAAAATTTATAAGATTAACTTTTTACAGAGTTTAGAATTGTTATTATTCATTAAGAACATTCAGTAAAAGCAAAATAAAGCTGTGAGAGAATTTAACAGGATATTGATCTTATTTGTGTTATCATATTACTTATTGTTAAATATGGTAAAATATTTCAGACTATGCTGTAAGCGTGCAGCTCCTCTTCTTCTTCTTCTTCTTCTTCTGGCTTTTCCCTTCAGGGGTCGCCACAGCGAATCATCTCTCTCCACCTATCCCTATCTTCTGCATCCTCAACACTTGCACCCACTAGCTTCATATCCTCATTAATTCCATCCATATACCTCCTCTTTGGCCTTCCTCTTTGCCTCCTGCCTGGCAGCTCCATGTCCAACATTCTCCTACCAATATACTCACTGTCCCTCCTCTGAACATGTCCAAACCATCTTAATCTGGCCTCCCTAACTTTGTCCCCCAAACGTCCAACATGAGCTGTCCCTCTGATGTACTCGTTCCTAATCCTGTCCAATCTTGTCACTCCCAAAGAGAACCTCAACATCTTCAGCTCTGCTACCTCTAGCTCTGACTCCTGTCTCTTCCTCAGTGACACTGTCTCTAAACCATACAGCATGGCCGCTCTCACCACTGTCCTGTACACCTTCCCCTTGATTCTCGCTGATATTTTCCTATCACACAGAACTCCCCACACCTTTCTCCACCCATTCCAACCTGCCTGCACTCGCTTCTTTACCTCTTTCCCACACTCTCCATTACTCTGGACTGTTGACCCCAAGAACTTAAACTCCTGTACCTTCTTCACCTCTTCACCCTGTAACCTTACTGTTCCACTTCCCTCCCTTTCATTCACACACATGTACTCAGTCTTACTACCACTGACTTTCATTCCTCTTCTCTCCAGCGCAAACCTCCACCTCTCCAGGTTTTCCTCCACCTGCTCCCTGCTCTCACTACAGATCACAATGTCATCTGCAAACATCATTGTCCAAGGAGACTCCTGTCTGACCTCCTCTGAGGACTGGTCCATCACTATAGCAAACAGGAAGGGGCTCAGAGCCGATCCCTGATGCAGTCCCACCTCCACATTGAACTCCTCTGTCTGACCTACAGCACACCTCACCACTGTCCTGCTCCTCTCATACATGTCCTGCACCACTCTGACATACTTCTCTGCTACTCCTGACTTCCTCATACAGTACCACAGCTCTTCTCTTGGCAAAATTCTCAGAGCAAAAATTGCATCTGTTGTGCAATCTGAAGCCATACTGCTGCTCACAAATTTCCACTACCTTCCTTAACCTAGCTTCCACTACTCTTTCCCATAGCTTCATTGTATGGCTCATCAACTTTATCCCCCTATAGTTGCTGCAACTCTGCACGTCACCCTTATTCTTAAAGATCGGAAGCGTGCAACTGAATAGCGTAAATATATATTTATTTTAAATGTTTCTGTCTTTACAATAGAAATGTGTAAGTGAGTGAATAGAGAGAGGTAACTCAGGAGCAGATGTATGACGTGAATAAGAGCTCACAGCAGGCTGGGAATCAGATATTAAAGTGCTTTAGGAGCAGACAGACACAAAGCCCTACTTAATATTCGACACGCATGAGCTCTATACACTCCTTTTGTCATCGGCGCTGGGCTTTCTCTAGGTTTAGAACTAAAGAGGGCTTTGTGTGCTGAATAATGTCCAGACACGGCTTCAGAGAAGCTAGAACATTCCACTGGGAAAACAGACTGCCTAATAAGCATGTGTCAAAAATACTCAAGAAGATCAAAGAAGCTCCCACACTATTTACACTTCTAATACTATAAAGTGCATTAGTGTAGAGTTGACATCAGGGCTGTGATGATGAAGTGTTATGATGAACCTGTGGTGTAGAGAGAGTAGAGTGAGGTGTGGAAGACCAACAGCTCGTTAAGTGGTGCAGTAAAAGTACAGTATTCTGCGAAATGGTAATATTACGAGGTGGCATGAGTGTAGTATAGTGTAGCATAGGGTATTGTAGCGTAGTGTAGTGTAGCATAGTGTAGTATAGTGTAATATAGTGTAGTGTAATATAGTGTAGTGTAATATAGTGTAGTGTAGTGTAGCATAGTGTAGTATAGTGTAGTGTAGTGTAATATAGTGTAGTGTAGTGTAGATGGAGCAGTAATATAGTAGGATGGAGTGGGACAGCAGTAGTGTAGTATGTGGTAGAGTAACACTGCATTATAGTGTAGAGTACAGCAGTATAAGGTGGGAGTATAGTAACGTGTGATAACTGTACAGTGTGATTAAGTGGGATATTAATACTACATTACTGCGTGGTGGAGTAAAAGTAGGAGGTGAATTAGCAGTACAGTGTAGTGTGAGATGTGAGTAAATGTACTGTATGATTCTTATGACTACATTACAGTACAGTATAGTAACCATGTGATGTATGTGATCATGTGATATTATATAGCGCTGTATGATGATGTAGGACAGCAGAGATGTTTATATTTATATATATATGGACAGTAATAGTATAGTATCAGAGTAATAGTGATGTATGCTAGGTGATGATGGTAACAGTAACACACCCACCTTTCCTCCGGCCCACAGTACACTCTTTATTGACCAGTAACAGAGTGAGCGCTGATTCTGTCGACTCTCCGACTCGTACCAGTTTCCCCCACGCCTGCTGCTGCTCCACACTCACTTTGTCTGTTCTCTCCATCCTTCTCTCTCTTCTCTCTCCGTCTCCACACATCAACTCATCTACAGCACAGGAACAGTCACATCACTCACACACTTTACTACCCTATTACACACACTACACACTCGCCATCTGACCCCACCTCCAGATTTATGTTTCTGACACTATTACAAACACTGAAATAAACTGGAATTACAGAGCTAACAAAAACACTATTTAATGAGGGGAAAAAATCAGCAAAAACTGTCTGCCCATTTTACTGTCTGTCTGTCTGCCCATTTTACTGTCTGTCGGGCCCATTTTACTGTCTGTCTGTTTCTGCCCCCATTTTACTGTCTGTCTGTCTGCCCATTTTACTGTCTGTCTGTTTGCCCATTTTACTGTCTGTCTGCCCCATTTTACTGTCTGTCTGCCCATTTTACTGTCTGTCTGTCTGCCCATTTTACTGTCTGTCTGTCTGTCCATTTTACTGTCTGTCTGTCTGTCCCCATTTTACTGTCTGTCTGTTTCTGCCCCATTTTACTGTCTGTCTGTCTGCCCCCATTTTACTGTCTGTCTGTCTGCCCATTTTACTGTCTGTCTGTCTGCCCATTTTACTGTCTGTCTGTCTGTCCATTTTACTGTCTGTCTGTCTGTCCATTTTACTGTCTGTCTGTCTGCCCATTTTACTGTCTGTCTGTCTGCCCATTTTACTGTCTGTCTGTCTGTCCATTTTACTGTCTGTCTGCCCATTTTACTGTCTGTCTGTCTGCCCATTTTACTGTCTGTCTGTCTGCCCATTTTACTGTCTGTCTGCCCCATTTTACTGTCTGTCTGTCCCCATTTTACTGTCTGTCTGTCTGCCCATTTTACTGTCTGTCTGTCTGCCCATTTTACTGTCTGTCTGTTTCTGCCCCCATTTTACTGTCTGTCTGTCTGCCCATTTTACTGTCTGTCTGTCTGCCCATTTTACTGTCTGTCTGTCCCATTTTACTGTCTGTCTGTCTGTTTCTGCCCCATTTTACTGTCTGTCTGTCTGCCCATTTTACTGTCTGTCTGTCTGCCCATTTTACTGTCTGTCTGTCTGCCCATTTTACTGTGTGTCTGTCTGCCCATTTTACTGTCTGTCTGTCTGCCCATTTTACTGTCTGTCTGTCTGTCCATTTTACTGTCTGTCTGTCTGTCTGTCCATTTTACTGTCTGTCTGTCCCCATTTTGCCGTCTGTCCCCTTTTTTGTTGTTTTCTCCCATTCCTACTGTCTGTTGTCTCCCTTTTACTGTCTTCTTTTCCCCCTTATCTGTCTATTTTTTTTTCTGTTTTTGTTATTTTATTCTGTCTTTTCCCCCATTTATTTCTGCTCCCCATAATTAAATAATAATAATAATAATCTCCCATTTACTGAAGTGTCTGTTATTTTATTTTTATTTTACTGTGGTCTGCCATTTATGTCTGTTTTCTGCCCATTTATGTCTTCTGTCTCCCTTTTCTGTTTCTGCCCATTTTACTGTCTGTCTGTCTGCCCATTTTACTGTCTGTCTGTCTGCCCATTTTACTGTCTGTCTGTCTGCCCATTTTACTGTCTGTCTGTCTGTCCATTTTACTGTCTGTCTGTCTGTCTGCCCATTTTACTGTCTGTCTGTCTGCCCATTTTACTGTCTGTCTGTCTGCCCATTTTACTGTCTGTCTGTCTGTCTGCCCATTTTACTGTCTGTCTGTCTGCCCATTTTACTGTCTGTCTGTCTGCCCATTTTACTGTCTGTCTGTCTGCCCATTTTACTGTCTGTCTGTCTGCCCATTTTACTGTCTATCTGTCTGCCCATTTTACTGTCTGTCTGTCTGCCCATTTTACTGTCTATCTGTCTGCCTGTCCATTTTGCCATCTGTCTGTCCATTTTGCCGTCTGTCCACTTTGTTAAGCTCTCCATTCCTATCTATCTGTTGTATCCTTCCATCTGTCTTCAGTTCTTATCAGTCTATTTATTTCTTTTTTAGTTATTTTATTCATCACTTCATGACTCAGCTGCATAATAAATAAATAAATAAATAAATAAATAAATCAATCAATCTACAGAAGTAGAGGTTATTTTATTTTATTGTACAGAAGGGGTGGAGCTATGACATATCACCTCATGATGCTCTTCATCTCACACTCTGATTTAAAACGAGATGATATGACCATGAATTCATGTGTAATATCCAATCAGCGTCTGCTGACCTGTGCTTTTTCTAAACCAGTGTGAGTAAAGTGTACTGAGAGGTCACTGACCGTTATGATCTGATAAACGGCTTGGTGCAGCACAGAGGATTTAATATGGATCAGCA
>JAUCMX010000021.1:20090642-20098142 GCA_033459395.1 Hemibagrus guttatus | reverse complement strand
CGTCATCAGAAACAAGATCATTTAATAATTGATCCATAATCTAAAATTTTTCTTTAAAGTAAACAGATAATTAAATAATCATGATCCTAAAATAATATATAAAACTGTAAAAATGGACAGATGAAGATGCTGAAATCATATCAATATTATTCAACATAAATACTTCCCACTTTACAGACATTATCTAACTTTTATTAAGATTCATTAACATTCATTTGAAATGATTAACAAAAAAGAGTAGTAATAATAATATCAGTGTAAATCAACTAGCCTGGTTGCAGCTCCAGAGAGTGAAATACACCAATCTGGCAACTCAGGCCCCTCTGTGAATGAATGCAGCAATGACCTGGGGGGTTTTCATGCTTCCTAAAGTCTCTCCATGGGAAAGAGACAAAACAAAACGTGTCTGTGTGTCTGATAGACGTCTAGACATGAGTGTTTGAACATTTTATAGGCCTGCTGTCTGAGCTCACAGCAACAGCACTGAATAATAAACACTTCATACACAACATCAGCACTTTACACAGGGTTATATTAGTCATTACAGTTTATTTACAGTTTATTTACAGTTTATTTACTGTGTATTTACAGTTTATTTACAGTTTATTTACAGTACATTTACAGTTTATTTACAGTGTATTTACAGTGTATTTACAGTTTATTTACAGTGTATTTACAGTATATTTACAGTGTATTTACAGTTTATTTACAGTGTATTTACAGTTTATTTACAGTGTATTTACAGTATATTTACAGTTTATTTACAGTGTATTTACAGTTTATTTACAATTTATTTACAGTGTATTTACAGTTTATTTACAGTGTATTTACAGTTTATTTACAATTTATTTACAGTGTATTTACAGTGTATTTACAGTTTATTTACGGTGTATTTACAGTGTCTTTACAGTGTATTTATAGAGTTTATTTACAGTTTATTTACAGTATATTTACAGTTTATTTACAGTGTATTTACAGTGTATTTACAGTTTATTTACAGTGTATTTACAGTGTATTTACAGTATATTTACAGTTTATTTACAGTGTATTTACAGTTTATTTACAGTTTATTTACAATGTATTTACAGTTTATTTACAGTTTATTTACAGTGTATTTACAGTTTATTTACAGTGTATTTACAGTGTATTTACAGTTTATTTACAGTGTATTTATAGTTTATTTACAGTGTATTTACAGTTTATGTACAGTTTATTTACAGTGTATTTACAGTTTATTTACAGTGTATTTACAGTTTATTTACAGTGTATTTACAGTGTATTTACAGTGTATTTATAGTTTATTTACAGTTTATTTACAGTGTATTTACAGTGTATTTACAGTGTATTTACAGTTTATTTACAGTGTATTTGCAGTGTATTTACAGTTTATTTACAGTTTATTTACAGTGTATTTACAGTGTATTTACAGTGCACTTACAGTGTATTTATAGTTTATTTACAGTGTATTTACAGTGTATTTATAGTTTATTTACAGTGTATTTATAGTGTATTTACAGTATATTTACAGTGTATTTACAGTTTATTTACAGTGTATTTACAGTGCATTTACAGTGTATTTATAGTTTATTTACAGTTTATTTACAGTGTATTTACAGTTTATTTACAGTGTATTTGCAGTGTATTTATAGTTTATTTACAGTGTATTTACAGTTTATTTACAGTGTATTTACAGTTTAATTATAGTTTATTTACAGTTTATTTACAGTTTATTTACAGTGTATTTACAGTTTATTTACAGTGTATTTGCAGTGTATTTATAGTTTATTTACAGTTTATTTACAGTTTATTTACAGTGTATTTACAGTTTAATTATAGTGTATTTACAGTGTATTTACAGTGTATTTACAGTGCATTTACAGTGTATTTACAGTGCATTTACAGTGTATTTACAGTGTATTTATAGTTTATTTACAGTGTATTTACAGTGTATTTACAGCTTATTTACAGTGTATTTACAGTGTATTTACAGTTTATTTACAGTGTATTTACAATGTATTTACAGTTTATTTAAAGTTTATTTACAGTGCATTTACAGTGTATTTATAGAGTTTATTTACAGTTTATTTACAGTATATTTAGTTTATTTACAGTGTATTTACAGTTTATTTACAGTTTATTTACAGTGTATTTACAGTGTATTTACAGTTTATGTACAGTTTATTTACAGTGTATTTACAGTGTATTTACAATGTATTTATAGTTTATTTACAGTTTATTTACAGTTTATTTACAGTGTATTTACAGATTATTTACAGTGTATTTACAGTGTATTTACAGTTTATTTACAGTGTATTTACAGTATATTTACAGTTTATTTACAGTGTATTTACAGTTTATTTACAGTGTATTTACAGTGTATTTACAGTTTATTTACAGTGTATTTATAGTTTATTTACAGTGTATTTACAGTTTATGTACAGTTTATTTACAGTTTATTTACAGTGTATTTACAGTGTATTTACAGTGTATTTATAGTTTATTTACAGTTTATTTACAGTGTATTTACAGTGTATTTACAGTTTATTTACAGTGTATTTGCAGTGTATTTACAGTTTATTTACAGTTTATTTACAGTGTATTTACAGTGTATTTACAGTGCACTTACAGTGTATTTATAGTTTATTTACAGTGTATTTACAGTGTATTTATAGTTTATTTACAGTGTATTTATAGTGTATTTACAGTATATTTACAGTGTATTTACAGTTTATTTACAGTGTATTTACAGTGCATTTACAGTGTATTTATAGTTTATTTACAGTTTATTTACAGTGTATTTACAGTTTATTTACAGTGTATTTGCAGTGTATTTATAGTTTATTTACAGTGTATTTACAGTTTATTTACAGTGTATTTACAGTTTAATTATAGTTTATTTACAGTTTATTTACAGTTTATTTACAGTGTATTTACAGTTTATTTACAGTGTATTTGCAGTGTATTTATAGTTTATTTACAGTTTATTTACAGTTTATTTACAGTGTATTTACAGTGTATTTACAGTTTATTTACAGTGCATTTACAGTTTATTTACAGTATATTTACAGCTTATTTACAGTGCATTTACAGTGCATTTACAGTGTATTTACAGTTTATTTACAGTGTATTTACAGTGTATTTACAGTTTATTTACAGTGCATTTACAGTGTATTTACAGTATATTTACAGTTTATTTACAGTGTATTTACAGTGCATTTACAGTGTATTTACAGTGTATTTATAGTTTATTTACAGTGTATTTACAGTGTATTTACAGCTTATTTACAGTGTATTTACAGTGCATTTACAGTGTATTTACAGTTTATTTACAGTGTATTTACAGTGTATTTACAGTTTATTTACAGTGTATTTACAGTGCATTTACAGCTTATTTACAGTGTATTTACAGTGCATTTACAGTGTATTTACAGTTTATTTACAGTGTATTTACAGTGCATTTACAGTGTATTTACAGTGCATTTACAGTGTATTTACAGTTTATTTACAGTGTATTTACAGTTTATTTACAGTGTATTTACAGTGTATTTATAGTTTATTTACAGTGTATTTACAGTGTATTTACAGCTTATTTACATTGTATTTACAATGCATTTACAGTGCATTTACAGTGTATTTACAGTTTATTTACAGTGCATTTACAGTGTATTTACAGTTTATTTACAGTATATTTACAGTGTATTTATAGTTTATTTACAGTGTATTTACAGTGTATTTACAGTATATTTACAGTGTATTTACAGTTTATTTACAATGTATTTACAGTGCATTTACAGTGCATTTACAGTGTATTTACAGTGTATTTACAGTGCATTTACAGTGCATTTACAGTGTATTTCAGTGCATTTACAGTGCATTTACAGTGTATTTATAGTTTATTTACAGTTTATTTACAGTATATTTACAGTATATTTACAGTTTATTTACAGTGTATTTACAGTGCATTTACAGTGCATTTACAGTGTATTTACAGTATATTTACAGTTTATTTACAGTGTATTTACAGTGCATTTACAGTGTATTTACAGTGTATTTATAGTTTATTTACAGTGTATTTACAGTGCATTTACAGTGTATTTACAGTGCATTTACAGTGTATTTACAGTGTATTTATAGTTTATTTACAGTGTATTTACAGTGCATTTACAGTGTATTTACAGTGTAATTATGTAAAACCTCGTGGTTCTGAGTGTAAATGATCAGCAGCTCTCAGGAGGATAAAAATGACAGGCAGAAGATTTCATCTCAGTTCATCATTCCTCTAAATTCCAGATGATCATGTGACTGGTCATAATTCATCTTCAGTACGTTAATCAGCTGCTGAATTTTCAGCACTCAGTCTGGACGTCTGCTGTTCCAGACGCTGCTGAATGAAGCTGATGTTCTGTAGCAGGTTTATTTCCAGCTGCTGAACTCACCGAGTCACTCTGATGGAAATAGAATCGAAATTAAAATGGACCGAGTGCAGAAACCTGAGCATCAATAAATGACCTGTCTGTCTGTCCACTTGCTTGACTGTCTGTCTATCTACCTATCTGACTACCAGTCTGTGTATGTGCTTGTTCATCTGTCTTTCTTCTTGCTTGCCTGTTTCTCTGCTGTATGATTCCTTTCTGTCTGTCTCTCTGTCTGTCTGTTCTGACTCTAATATTGTCTTTCCTCTGTTTGTTTGCCTGTCAATATCTGTCTGTCTGTCTGTCTGCCTGCCTGACTGGTGTGTCTGCCTGTCTGTCTGGTGTGTCTCTCTGTTCTTATGGTGTGTCTGTCTGACAGTCTTTCGGTCTGTCTGTCCACTTGCTTGGCTGTCTGCCAGTCTATCTACCTATCTGACTACCAGTCTATGTATGTACTTGTCCATCTTGTCGATAGTGCAAGTACATACAAGGACATACAATTCTCTACTGTCTGATTCCTGTCTGTCTGTAGGTTTGTCCGTCTGTCTGTCTGTGTGTCTGTTCTGATTCTAATATTGCCTTCCCTCTGTATGCTTGCCTGTCAATCTCTGCCTGTCTGTCTGTCTCTCTGTCTGGTGTATCATATCTGATCACATTTCTCTCTGTCAGTCTGTATTTCTGTCTGTCTACCTCTCTGCCTGTCTGTCTGACTGGTCATCCTGAGACTCTGGACACTGGATTACAGGGAGAGATAGAGAGACAACAAAACGGGGAGAGGCAGAAGCATGAAGACAAAGAAAAGCCAAGAGGAAAAAGAGATAGAAGGAGAAGAAGAGGAAAAGAGAGAGAGAGATACCAGGAGAGAGAAAGGGAAGAGAAATGGGGGAGAGGCATGGAGAGATAGATGGAAGAAGAAAGAGACTAGAAGAGGAGAAAGAAATAGCGGAAAGATGGGAAAAGAGTGAGAAAAAGCAGAGAGAGCGACAGAGAGAGATAGAGAGAGAAAGAAAGAAAGAAAGAAAGAAAGAAAGAAAGAGAGATGAGAAGGAGGGGAGAGAGAGAGGGGGAGGAGAGGGGGGGGAGAGGGGGAGAGAGAGGGGGAGAGATTGAAAGAGAGAGAGAGAGGGGGGAGAGAGAGAGAGGGATAGAGAGAGAGGGGGGGGGGGAGAGAGGGACAGAGAGAGGGAGAGAGAGGGGGGGGAGAGAGGGGGGAGAGAGAGGGGAAGAGATTGAAGAGAGAGAGAGAGAGAGAGAGAGAGAGAGAGAGAGAGAGAGAGAGGGGGGAGAGAGAGAGGGAGAGAGAGAGAGAGAGAGAGAGAGAGAGAGAGACAGAGAGAGAGAGAGAGAGGGAGTGAGGGTGTTCCTGTATCAGCCACTAGGAGGAGCTCCTGCTCTTTACTAACACTCACAGGATCCGTTCTACATGTCAGTGTTTTTGAGGGAAATTCCATTACACACAGCCAGTGTATTACACAGACAGACAGGCAGACAGACAGGCAGACAGACAGACAGACAACTCCCTTATTGATGCTATAAGAATGAAGTGCAGATACAGAGAGAGTAATAAACACAGACGCACAGGGAAATAAAAAGAAAATACAATAAATACAGTCAGAGACAATAAATGAAATAAAATAAAGCAGTGTGTGAGATAATAAAATCTGCAGTACAGTTGTGTTGCAGTGCACACACACACACACACACACACACACACACACACACACACACAATACACACACACACGCCATGGGAATATGTACACTAACTGTAACAATAATAATAAAAAAATACTACTATTAATAATAAACTTATAAAATGATATTTATTTTAATAATGAAGTGTTTATTCTGTGTGTGTGTGTGTGTGTGTGTGTGTGTGTTTGATACAGTGACCCTGACATCACAGTCTCGGTTCCAGTTTTCCTCAGGAAACAAAGATATGAAAAGACCATTTCCACTGAAAATTCCATCTTCCCGTGTGTGTGTGTGTGTGTGTTTTATGTGTGTGTGTGTGGGAGGATCCTTTGACACTGAGTTCATCTCATTTCTCGTTCAGCTTCTGTGAGTCTCTCGTCATCGGCTCTCGCTCGTTTGTTAGAGAGTTTTAATGATCAGTGGTGAACAAATCCCTCGTGCTTCCTCGGAAAACATGAGAGAGAGTGGGGGGAGGGGGAGGGGGAGGGGGGAGGATTTAATCTGCTGGATGAACAGAACTGTTAAACGACTGGAGATAAAAATAAACACCGTCATCTCCTCGTTACCAGTAAACCATTTAAGGACTAATAATTTTGTGTGTGTGTGTGTGTGTGTGTGTGTGTGTGTGTGTAAGGAGTCTCCAGTGTCAGTGCTGTGTATCAGTGTGTGTGTGTGTGTGTGTGTGTGTGTGTGTGTGTGTGTGTGTGCGTATGACATATGGAAGGAGTCCCCAGTGTCAGTGTGTGTTTGTGTGTGTTTGTGGGTGTATGACATATGGAAGGAGTCTCCACTGTCAGTGTGTGTGTGTGTGTGTGTGTGTGTGTGTGCGTATGACGTATAGAAGGAGTCTCCAGTGTCTGTGTATGTGTGTGTGTGTGTGTCTGTGTGTACAATGTGTGTAGGGAGTCTCCAGTGTCAGTGCTGTGTATCAGGGGTGTGTGTGTGTGTGTGTGTGTGTGTGTGTGTGTGTGTGTGTGTGTATGACATATAGAAGGAGACTAGGGACTCGTCTATAGGGACGAGTGTTTATAGCTGAAGAGAGAGAGAGAATAAAGAGAGACTGCTGAGAGGATGAGTGTATATGAAAAGGAGGGACAACAGGAAGTGACTCCAGCGTTGATTATTTTCCTCTAAGTCTTCTTCCTCTTCCTGTAGCAGAGGTCACGATGAGGCCATGTGTCTGTGATAGTTTCAGGATTAACTGATAGATCACATGGAGCCATTTAACTCATTTGTCATTAGCGCTTTGATGCTAATTTCTACTTTCAATAAGAACTAAAGTGCAATAGGTACTAAAGATTTTTTTTTGCTCCATTTGTTTAAACACTAACAGACTTTAAAATACACATCTGCCGATTATTAGGTGATGTAAGCTCCAGTTTCAGCATCTGCTG
>JAUCMX010000021.1:20044115-20079115 GCA_033459395.1 Hemibagrus guttatus | reverse complement strand
GAGAGTGAGAGAGAGAGAGAGAGAGAGAGAGAGTAAAAAAAGACATAAAAACCCGCAAAAGACAAAAAGATAAATTCATTTTTAGTCAAAAGTGAGAAAAAGTGAGAAAGAAAGAAAGAAAGAAAGAAAGAAAGAAAGAAAGAAAGAAAGAAAGCAAGAAAGAAAGAAAGGAAAAGGGAAAGAAAGAAAGAAAAGAAAGAAAGAAAGAAAGAAAGAAAGAAAGAAAGAAAGAAAGAAAGAAGGGAAAAGGGAAAGAAAGAAAGAAAGAAAGAAAGAAAAGGAGAAAAGAAAGAAAAGGAGAAAAGAGAGAAAGAAAGAAAGAAAGAAAGAAAGAATGAAAGAAAAGGAGAAAAGAAAGAAGGAAAAAAGAAAGAAAGAAGGAAAGAAAGAGATGAAACACACACACAAATCCACTCCTGGTCATTTCCAAGAAGTGTGTCTGTGTGTGTGTGCATTAGTTACACAAACTCTGACCCACACGTACACAAACACACACACACACACACTTGGCCCGTCTGCACTAATTAAGACCATAATTAAGACGCCATATTTCATCGTTTAACAATTAAGAGTATTCTGTGTTTCCGTGTGGAATGCCAGCTGCTCGAGTGAGTCGTAACCGTAACCACACACACACACACACACACACACACACACACACACATAACTTCATTAATTAAAGTGATTAGCCGGAGGGAGGAGGAAGGGGAAGGGGGAGGGGGAGGAGCCAGCTGCTGGTTCATCTGGGGGAGAAAATCACAACGTCAACATCAGCTCTGAAAAAGAGGAGGGAAGATTAGCGCCGGTCACTGCGGAGGGGAAAGAGGGTTAATTTAGGACACAGCCCGAGGACTGGAGAGAGGGAGACGTCTGAGATGTGACATGTGGATTGGGACGTGTCCCCAGATGTCTGCTGGTTTTTATGATCAGCTTTTATTAATAAACCTTCGGAGAAATCACTTTAGCGTAGCTTATATTTGCAAGGAAGCTAGGCTAGCATTGTAGAATATTAGCATGTTTCAGTACAGCCTACAAATCCTGTCAGATTTTTTTGGATTAGCAGGTTAGCGGGAAGAATCTGTGGAAACTGTGAACCTTTCTGATTAAGAGTCAGATTCCCCTCACAAATCCTGTCAGGTCAGCTTCTGTTAGCTAGCCAGGTCAATCTGGGAGTGAAAATTGTGAACATTTCTAAATACGAGTCAAAGTTCCTCTGAGAAATCCTAGCTCAGGTTAGCTAGCAGGCTACAGTTAGATACATTTATAGGAAAAATCCTCCCATCAGGCTAGCACAGGTTAGCGAGCTAGTATTTTTATTGAATATATTTAATTTTATGAATAGATTCTTTCAGATTAGCTCAAGTCACGTAGCTGGCTAAAATTATCAGTAAAATAATGAATGTTTGTGTTTCTTACAGGAACTCATGCTATTTTCTTGCTATTTTCATACTAGTCTCAGGCTAGTCCCAGGTTAGCATCGTTCAGATTTCCTAGTGGGTTTTAGCAGTATTGTGGAAATTTACAGCTATGACTAAGAATTCTCAGCAGAATCCTGTCAGATTAGCGAGTTAGCCTAATCAGTAAATACTGTCAGGAACCTTATCATGTTAGCTCATGTGTTAGCTCACGTTACCCTGAACGCACTCACCCTAACTCAGGCCTGATTTTTCCCTCAAGGACGTGAGGTATGCAAGGTTTTGTGAGGTATGTGGTGACTCGGGGTAGGGGTGAGTTTTCCGATGGCTAGTTGCTGGTGTTTCTCTCTCTTAATGGCTTCTCAGCACATGGAAGCGATTAGCTTTTATCAAAATAACTCGCTAATATCTCGGCTTTCATCAACAATGAGGTCACCGCCAATTTTGTACAGGAAACGCCAAAAAATCACCATCAGACTCATACAAAAGCAATAAGACACGTCCGCTGCGTGAACCGCAGGCAGAAACACAGCGCTAGCACGCAAAGACCTTATTAGTTTTCATGTTTGTACTTTAACTTCAGACACATATGCTACGCCTTCTGGCTAATGTTAACGTCGTGTGCGTGTGGTTTGGGACACGTCCACAGAGGACTGACGAGGGTGTTCATGCCCTATATAGTAAGTAGTGAGTAGTGTGTGTGGTTTGGGACACGCCCACAGCAGACTGTCGTCGATGTTCATACGGACCATGTCATGTTTCTTTCCTAGGTTAGTGTGCTACATGAAGGGAGTAGGGAGTAGGGTGTAGGGAGTAGGGAGATGTGTAGACCCCAGCGTGGTGGTGAAGGGCAGGAGGTCGGTCTGTTCTGGTCGTTTTCGTTACTTATCCTCACATTTCTGGCTGCGGTACGCACCATGGGCGGTGCAGTGGGCGGCCCAATGATGGCGGGAAAAGGCGTGAAGGTGTGCTGATGCGTGTGCTGATGCTGGTGCATGTGCTGGTGTTGGTGAAACTCCGCCCTCAGGAGCGACATTTGAGACAACGGCGAGCCGGTCGCCCCCGGCACCGACCCCCGAACTCGCTCGGAACTCTGAACCAGGAAGCGGTTGTTCAGCTCCTGCCGGAGGAGGTCATGATGCTCTGAGAAGAAAGAAGGAGAGCGGAAAGAAGGGGAGGAAAAAAAAAAAAAAGAAAGAGAAAAAAAAAGGAGAGTGGAAGGAAGACAAAAAAGAAAGAAAAAAAAAAGCACGGGCGGCCAGTGAGTTTAACCAAACGGCGGGAAAAAGAAGAGAAAGAGGATAGTCACCTGGCTTTCTCTGTTTCTCCAATTCAAGCTGTGAGGGTTTTCTACGTGAGGGCTCATTGGTCGAGGTAAAAGTGTTGCATGTGACAATGTGCCAATCAGAATCCCCGAATGAGGCTGGCAATACATGATTGGTTGGTTGAATGATATCAACAGGCTGGTATCTGAAGACAAGAGAGAACCGAGAGTCACCTCAGCAGAAAACACACACACCTGATTAAAGGAGTAGTTCCGCCCACGGACAACGTACACGCCGTTCCCGTTACACCACACGTGGCTAATGTCGCTAACGAGCAATGAACGCTATAGCCACCAGTTTAGCAGGATGGAGTAAATCTGGGTTCCTTGGTCGCGTCTCCTCAATCGACTGTTGGGAATTGCTAATTTTAGCAGGGTTATCATAGCAACCGGCAATACTCGGACAGGACATGCCCGCTAGCGTGAATCTTACAGTGGCTAGAGCGAGACGAGACATGAGCACACAGAAACACAGAGTTAGCGCCACTCTTCCCCGGCATCCCGTACAGCTAGTGGGCATGGCCTAAAGAAAACAAATTCAAGTGTGGGTGTGGCTTAAAGTTTGATGACTGGTATAGTGACAGAGCTAGGAAAAAGTGTGATGTCACTGAAACAGAAGAGCACAGATTTAGTGCACTGTGCTAAACTGGTGGCTGTTAGCTTTCCGTACACGTTAGCTACATTAGCCCCGGAGCTCTGGAATCATCCACTCCATTCGGAATGAAGGGAACGTCGTGGACGACCTGTGGCCGAACGACATCTTTAACACGATTAAAGTCAGTGTGCAATGCCCAGCATTATTATTATTATTATTATTATTATTATTATTACATGTTTTTTTGGTCTGCAGAAAGCCTTCAGCGTGGTTCATAAAATAAATCAGAATAAATTCCACCATGGAATAAAGTTTACTCACTTTTAACCCAATAATCCCATGCTTCATAAAAAAAAACCTCACTAATAAATAAATCAGTGAAATAAAATAATTTATCATGGAAATAAATCTGAAAAAAAACAACTTCTAGCAGTAAATATATTACTAATTCATTATTGTGCTGAAAAAAAAAGTCTAATTTATTTGGAACAAAAACAGCCTGAGCAGAGAGGCTTTAAATCAGCATGAATTATTATTATTATTATTATTATTATTATTATTATTGTTGTTATTATTATTATTATTATTATAAATTAATATTATTAATATTATTATTTTATTTTTTTCACTTAACACAGAAGGAGCACAGCAGCAGGATTATTATCACTAGTAGATTTTACAGTTATCTACTCTGTAACTTTAATTATTATGTAAGTAAGCAAATAAATAAATAAATAAATAAATAAATAAAGTAGTAGTTTTAGAATATTTCCATGTTAATAATTTTTGAAGGATTTTTCTCTAACGAAACCTTTCACACTGTGAGCTCATATCCTGCTACAGAAACTGCTCTAAAGTCTAAACATTAAGGTTTTATTTTTGTTTGTTTTTGTTTTTTCATGTCATCAGCACACCCCTCCACCACTCTGCTCCAGTTTCTGCCTGGATCGGGTCTGAGCTGGGTTTCCTGACCACGAGAACATCATCAACTGTTTACTGCACAAACTCCAGCGTCTGTTTAAAATAAACTAGACTAAACTGAAGTCCGATCTATCAGAAATCTGATCTAGTAGAGCATGTAAAGCGAGTCTGATCCGCTGGCTAATCCAGTCGCCTTATTAAAGCTCATGAGGACGTTAGCATTGAGTAGCGTTAGCATAATCTGATTAAGTAGCATTTGGGATTGTAGCGTAGTAGATAACAGCTAATGTCGCTAACACCAGTGTAGTGTACAGATCATTAGTGCATCAGACTTTTTGAGATCAGATTACTGCTTCAGTTCCGAATGAGTTTAGATTCGGCGTTAGTTACGAAGGATTTCAGGAAGCTAGGAAGAGTTTACAAAGGTTACAGGAAAACCAGCTCCTTTTATTTAAACACCATCACATTATAAACATTAATATGTTAATGATCCAGGAAGTTAAAATCATTGACCATTTTTAATTTTAATATTAGAATTCCACCCATTTCTCCCCTCTTGTGGGCGGAGCCTCTCGCCGTTGAGTCATTAAAGGGGGCTTCCTCACAGCGCTCAGTAATGGATACTGCCCTGACTCTACCCTGATACTGCCCTGACTCTACCCTGATACTGCCCTGACTCTACCCTGATACTGCCCTGACTCTACCCTGATACTGCCCTGACTCTACCCTGATACTGCCCTGAACCCTTCTGCCCTGATACTGCCCTGACCCCCTGATACTGCCCTGACTCTGCCCTGATACTGCCCTGACCCCGTACCCCCGATCTACCCTGACTCTACCCTGATACTGCCCTGACCCCCGTACCCTGATACTGCCCTGACTCTACCCTGATACTACCCTGACTCTACCCTGATCTACCCTGATACTGGCCCCTGACTCTGCCCTGATACTGCCCTGACTCTACCCTGATACTACCCTGACTCTGCTCTGATACTGCCCTGACTCTGCCCTGATACTGCCCTGACTCTACCCTGATACTGCCCTGATCTGCCCTGATCTGCCCTGATCTACCCTGATCTGCCCTGATCTGCCCTGAAATGCCCTGATACTGCCCTGATCTGCCCTGACTCTACCCTGATACTGCCCTGACTCTGCCCTGATACTGCCCTGATACTGCCCTGACTCTACCCTGATACTGCCCTGACTCTGCCCTGATCTACCCTGATACTGGCCCCCGACTCTACCCTGATACTGCCCTGACTCTGCCCTGACTCTGCTCTGATACTGCCCTGACTCTGCCCTGATACTGCCCTGACTCTACCCTGATACTGCCCTGACTCTGCCCTGATACTGCCCTGACTCTACCCTGATACTGCCCTGACTCTGCCCTGATACTGCCCTGACTCTGCCCTGATACTGCCCTGATACTGCCCTGATACTGCCCTGACTCTACCCTGATACTGCCCTGACTCTACCCTGATACTGCCCTGATACTGCCCTGACTCTACCCTGATACTGCCCTGACTCTGCTCTGATACTGCCCTGATACTGCCCTGACTCTACCCTGATACTGCCCTGACTCTGCCCTGATACTGCCCTGACTCTACCCTGATACTGCCCTGATACTGCCCTGACTCTGCCCTGATACTGCCCTGACTCTACCCTGACTCTACCCTGATACTGCCCTGATACTGCCCTGACTCTACCCTGATACTGCCCTGATACTGCCCTGACTCTGCCCTGATACTGCCCTGACTCTACCCTGATACTGCCCTGATACTGCCCTGACTCTACCCTGATACTGCCCTGACTCTGCCCTGACTCTACCCTGATACTGCCCTGATACTGCCCTGACTCTGCTCTGATACTGCCCTGCCCAGGCCTTGCCCCATCACAGACTCTGCCCTGCCTCAGCACCGCCTCTGTGCGCTCCACTCGAACAGTAAGAGCCGCTGGGTTTGAGACTCAGACAGAAAGCGTGGAGATGTGAAGGAACGGTTCCTGTGTCAGGGTTTGTAAACACTCTAATTTGAACATCTGCCTCTTTACCTCTCCAACTGATTCGTTTCATTAACATTAATTAGTGTTTTCATCACTCAGGGAGGGAACGAGGCGCTGGGGTTTTTGGAGATAAGCGCTGAAGCTTTCCTCAGCTCTAACGTGGGACTGGAACAGAAGTGCCCACTTGTTTTTCATTCTCCAGACACGTGGAAGTCGTTACACTGCATTACACACATCGTTATACTTTAATCATCACGCCGACACTCGTTTTATCTGTTTTACACTCGGTCTGTTTTCACCTTCGGTTAAACAACAACAACGACAACAACACTCTCTTTCTGCCTACAGACACGCCAGTCTTCTTCTTCTCCTACTTTGATCTTTAATAATAAAAAAACCCAGTGGTGTCACAGCGTTCCTGCTCTAGAACCCTACTCAGAACTCCAGAGTGATCTGATAATAAAGCTATGATCTTTAACCCTCAACCCTGACGATGTGACGGTGGGTTGTGCTCTAGAACCATGGTGGTTTTTAAATACAAACCCTCGTCCCTGTGACACAGAACTCCATTCTAGAACCCAGTCAGAACTCTAGACTTTCATTAATTAATCGGTAATTATCAGTCTGTTGCTATTTTACCCCCAATAACAACGTAGTTCTAGAGCCCCAGGGATAATTCTAGAAAGTCACTGATAATAAAACTGGCCTTTAATCTTTAAACACAAGGCCTTGTGATCTCTCAGTGACACAGACCTCCATTCTAGAACCAGAATAAGAACTCTGGAACATTAATGATAATAAAACAGGCCTCTGATCTGTCATGATGAAGCCTGGTGACGTCACAACATAACCGAGTTCTGTTCCAGACCACGCAGAATCCCAGCTCTGGAACCTCGTTTATTGTAGAACTGAGATGTCCAGCACACGTTCCTCAGCTGATCTCTCATTTACAAACCCTGACGCTGCCAAAACGACACAGAACCCGAACCACCATTCTAGAAAGATCGAGATATTAATGATAAAAAAGAGTCCAAATCTAGAACCCAGCGATGATTCAGGGATGTTTTAGCTAAGAATCCTGATGATGTCACAATGACTCAAAGCTCTGGTGCAAAATTTTACAAACTGGATCCAGGTTCCAGAACCTCAGTATTTCTTGTGGAACTCTGCAGATTTAATACGTAATCTTTAGTCATGAGGTTCTGCCTGTGCAGCTGATGAGTTTTATATAAAATCTTCAGTGTGTGTTGTGTGTATGTGTGTGTGTGTGTGTGTGTGTTACCTGGGTAGGGTGTGGCGGCCGGGTGTCCAGGGACCACCAGGCTGTTGGTGGGTAAAGCAGGAGGAGGGGGGAGGGCAGCTGGGGGGGCAAACATGGCCGGATGGCGTGATAAGGGGGATAAATGAGAGGAGGAGCGCAGGGGGTAATGAGGAGACGACAGCGCGGCGATGGAGAGAGGGAGGGGGGGAGCGGGGGAAGGGGGGAGGGGGTGTTTGGGGGGCAGTGACGAGGGGCTGTTGCTGAAAACCAAGAAAAGAGAAAACAAGCAATTAGCCAGAGTTTACACATCCTGAGTAAAAACAGACACGTTCTAATCTAATCCTTCAATACAAAACTGTACGAGATCAGATCACTCGAAAAAAATCTTGTTACAGAGATAAAGTTCAGGATCATCTCAGCGCTTATTTCACTCAGAACTAAAAATAACATTCAGCATTAATTAGCAGGACTAACACCTCACTCTGCGGAGGAAGTTAACTAGCCGTCATTAATTCGTCCCGTGGACTTGTTTTCATTTGTGTTCATTACAGCCTTCATTACCGAGTTCAAATAAAAAGTACACGCACAGAACTCAGTCAACGTGAGTGTTAATTACCTTGTCAACATCGCTAACGAGCTGTTTGTTCATGCTAATGCTAATGCACAAGCCTAAGGCATTACCACTGCACTCTCCTTACTTAGCCTTTCAATTAATTCTTCTTTTATGATAATTATTATTTTCATTTGCGATTAGTGAACAGAGGAGTAATTAGAGGTGGAAGTGTCGACGCAACAGAAGTCTTAACGCCACAACGCGCCGGTTTTTTATTAAACTCTCCCACCCCTGAATATCAATCAGCTATCATTAAACGACTGTTGCTATGGTTACGCTTAATTAACATGTTCCTACAGTGTCACGGTAAAACTTTTACAATTCCTTCGTGTGTAAATTTATGCTGTTCTCCGCCGGCGTGGATGGTGAAGCTAAATTACAACCGGGATTTTACAATTGCGTTGCCATGGCGATGTTACAGCACACGGTCACACAGGATCAGTGTGTTCACGCTTATCTGACCGGATCTACACGTACCTCTCAGCCAATCAGAATCGAGGAATCGAAACCATGAATTAGCGTGGTTTAGCACAATATGGAGTGCAGTACTGTGGACAAAGCTGGTTGTCATGGAAACCAGCGAGGCTTCGCTGGAGCTGGTACGTGTTTAGCTGAATATTACTGACTTAATGTTAATTTTTATTTATCATTTTACAGAATACCAGTAAAATTATTAGTAAGCTTCTGAGAACAGAACAGGAAGTATTATATCAGGTGGATTTAATGGAATAAAGCAGCACCTGATGTCGTGAAGACCGTATGTCAGGTGATTGGTGGCCGGTGGATGGTGGTGGCTGATGATTGGTTGGCTGTGATGGCTCGGGGGTGTGATTTTGTGATCCTGTAGATCTATCTGGTTCCTTAAAAAGTGAGGGGTGGAGTCAGGGTTAGAAGATGGCGTGGATTCCTTCTTGATGATGACTGGGGGAGGAGATTTTGGCGTTGCCGTGGCAGCGGGGATGGGGCTGCCTGTAGGGGCGGGACTGGATGTGGGCGGGGCAAACGAGACAACGGTGCTCTGTTCTTGGCTGCGCTGGAGTCCAGAGATTTTAGGCGAGCTGCAGATCTTGGACTCGAAGTTCTCATTCGACGTCACAGCTGAAGAGAGAAACGGAATAAGAGTTTACACAGAGGAGTGGACACTACATACACACTACAGTCAGAAGTAGGGACCCTAGATAGGCAACATGGGGTCTTTCAAGGGTCTTTAATATGGACAAAATTGTTTTCAGGTCACATGACCTGTAGCCATAATAATCTCCATCTACTTCTGAGAGACAGAGAGAGAGAAAAAGAGAGAGAGAAAAAGAGATGAAAAGAAATAAAAGTAGTGTGATGACAGCAGGATTGAAACAGAACGATTTCACAGGCGATTGTGCGCTCAGTAAATCGACGTTTAGCTTTAATTACCTCTGACTGATTCATTCTGACTGACTCACTGATTCACTCACTGAATCACATCTCATCATCCGATTACAGGATTACATGACCACGAGCTGTTGACCACGCCATTACCCAGGGGGAGAGAGAGAGAGAGAGAGAGAGAGAGAGAGAGAGAGAGAGAGTTTTTTCCCACCTCTAGGCCACACCCCCGAGGCTCCACCTCCCTAGTGAGTGTCTTGTTTCTGATTGGCTGACAGGAGCACATGACCTGACGGTTTATATAAATGATTGTGTAGCGCAGCAGTGAGGCGGAGCTGAGGGAGAGACGGCGCTCTGACCGAATGTCGCCTGCACGCTGTTCAGGTTACCATGGAAACAGCTGGTGGTGGACGGACGGTGTGTGTTTCACTGTTCTTAATGATGATTCTAATAGAAGATAATGATGAAGAGAGGACAGTCTCACACACACACATATACACACACACAAACACCACACACACACACACACACACACACACACACACACACACACACGGATCATGTGGCACTCAGATGTCAGTGTGTAATCTCTCCCTGCGGATGGTGCAACAAAAACAAGTGCTTCCTAAGACTCCTTAAACCTCTGGAGGGGTCAAAGGTCAAGCTGTGTGGTGAGTCTGATGCCGCCAAAGGGAACAATGGCATTTCTGCCCCCCGAAAATCACCACAATGGTACAGTCCTGCTCTCTCTGATTCCCACCTAACTGCTTGTGACCTCTGACCTTATTTTAGACCTCACAAACATCAGGAACATCTGGACAGCTCCTTTACACATACACACACACACACACACACACACACACACAGGCATTGGATACTTTATTTAGACGTGTCATGGTCAATGCCTGTAACTACTGGAATGTGACCTTTGACCCCTGCAGTCAGTTTAGGATTATGGGATTAGAGGCAGTTTGAGCCTCACACACACACACACACACACACCTCACTCACCCACACCTCACTCACACTTCACACACACCCACACCTCACTCACACTTCACACAAACACACACACACACACACACACCTCACACACACAGACACACCTCAGACACACACACACAACTCACTCACACTTCACACAAACACACACACACCTCACTCACACTTCACACACACAGACACACCTCAGACACACACACACACACACCTCACTCACACTTCACACAAACACACACACACACACCTCACTCACACAAACACACACACACACACACCTCACTCACCCACACCTCACTCACACAAACACACACACACACACCTCACTCACACTTCACACAAACCTCACTCACACTTCACACACACACACACACACACCTCACTCACACTTCACACAAACACACACACACCTCACTCACACTTCACACAAACCTCACTCACACTTCACACACACACACACACACCTCACTCACACTTCACACAAACACACACACACCTCACTCACACTTCACACACACAGATACACCTCAGACACACACACACATCACACTTCACACAAACACACCACACACACACACCCCACTCACACTTCACACAAACAGACACACACACACACCTCACTCACACTTCACACACACAGACACACCTCACTTACACTTCACACACACAGACACACCTCAGACACACCTCACACACACACCTCACTCACACCTCACACCACACCTCACTCAAACTTCACACATACACACACTTCAGACACACCTCAGACACACACCTCACACACACCTCAGACACACTGACATACCTCACCCATACCTCACACACACACTTCAAACACAAACACCTACCTCACCCACACCTCACATACACACCTCACACACACACACACACACACACTGCCCTGCTGCCTGAGCTCATCATCTCAGTCTGAGAGTTAATTAGCAGCGGTTCGCGTGTGTCTGGATTGATTAGGGGGAAAAATGCAGAACTACAGCTACGCAGACGAGTGCAGACAGCCGCTGTCTGTTTTAATAACCTCTACACACACACACACACACACACACACACACACACACACACACAGAATCTCTTCCAGTTATGCCATGGGCTGTGTCCCAAATCCCAGCAGTATAAAAATAGCAGTAGCTGGAGTGTTGAGATGAATGTGGTGAGGAATAAGAGGACCTGAGTATCGTGGTGTCCGTGGTCAAATACATGGAGCTGAAACTGTATTACTGTCAGGAACAGCTTTATGTTCTGATCCCCATTCTGCTGTCAGGACCGGCTGTGCTCCGGAATTCCGCTCTGGTGACTTACGTTGCTTTATTCCGGACCGACACACACACAAACACACACACACACACACAAATATCAGGCAGAAAACCTCTGATTTACACGCAAGAACGTAGCAGAGAAAATTCTGGAAATGCTGCTTCTCCTGTTCTCTCTTTTTCTCTGACAGCTTTTGTGTCTCAGCAGGATTTGTCTCCGTCTCGGCGTGTCGGCTTTATCCAGCTACAGAAATCCCTCACACACTCCACAAAAGGCTTTTTACTACACAGCAGGAAAGCTTTCAACCAGATTTACAAGCTTCAGGGGGAAAAGAGAGGGGGGGCATAGAGAGAGGGAGAAAGAGTAAGATGGAGAGAAATGGAGAGAGAGACGGGGGGGGGGGGGTTGCTGGTTGTAGTTCACTTGGTAGAAAGGGTGCCTAAGTAGTGCACATCTTCCTGCTCCAAAGTCATTATTTTGACCTGAGTAGTAAACTGTATTGAGTGAGACTGCAGGTGAAGTGATCTGTAGGTATGTGTGTATGACGATACGTGTGTATGACGATACGTGTGTATGACGATACGTGTGTATGACGATACGTGTGTATGATGTGATAACATTCTAATATCCCTCCTGACAGCTACAGCACCGCGTAATAACGCTAGAACAATAATACAGCGTTAGCATGAGCTCAAATGTTTCAGTCATGTTTTGCTTTTATCTGTATAGGTATTTCTGCAAACAGGATCTAAAGCAGTGCATTCTGGGTAAGCTGGGAAGTGTCCTGTTCCTAGGGGAAGTATTGAAGGGTGTGTTGAGAACAGAGTTGAACAGAAGCATGGGTGAAAAGGACAAACTAAAACAAAACACAACTAAACAAGATGGCCGATGGTGGGCATTTCCTGGCGGTCGGTGTGTCCTGGCAGTGGGTGTGTCCTTGCGGTGCTATATGCTGGTGCTACAAGGTGGTGTGAGGGCTCAGTGTGGAGCGCAGACCTGCGTGAGTGTAAGTGGATATAATGCGATCTTTCAGCAATGCTTTCAGCTCTGAGAGAAACGCATGAATGGAGATCATTCACAGGGGCAAGTGGCATGACGAGGGGCTGAAAGAACCCTTATGTTTTTCTTCTTCTCTCTCTCTCTCACTCTCTCTCTCTCTCACTCTGAGGTTTCCTGTGTAATGGCGATACGGACGGCTTTTCTTTCACCTGTCAAACCGTCAGTTTACGGTCATTGAGGTGCAGCAGTGTGACGACGCAGTGGGAATGTTTTCAGGAGGATCAGATTCCATACAGAGTTCTCTCTCGCTCTCTCTCTCACACACACACACACACACACACACACGATACATGACACATCCCAGGCACATGTTAAACACGGACACACACAGGCGACCTCGTCTATCATACAGGACACAAACTAACTGTGGTAAAACATTCGTAAGAGCGTTTCCACAGAAACCTCCATCACACTGAGGAACATCCAGAAAACTTAAATACCAAAATAAAGTAATGGCATCCTATAAAAGGAAGAGTTCCACCAACACCACCAGCTCCACCAGCACCACCCACATTACCAGCTCCACCAACACCACTAGCTCCACCAATTAAACCAGTTCCACCAACACTACCAGCACCACCAGCTCCACCAACACTACCAGCTCCGCCAATACTACCAGCTCCACCAGCACTACCAACACCTTCAATACCACCAACACTACCAGCTCCACCAACACTACCAACACCACCAGCTCCACCAACATTACCAACACCACCAACATTACCAACACCACCAGCTCCACCAACACCACCAGCTCCACCAACACCACCAGCTCCACCAACAGTACCAGCTCCACCAACAGGACCAGCTCCACCAACACCACCAGCTCCACCAACACCACCAGCTCCACCAACACTACCAGCTCCACCAATACTACCAACACCACCAGCTCCACCAACACTACCAGCTCCACCAACAGTACCAACACTACCAGCTCCACCAACAGTACCAACACTACCAGCTCCACCAACACCACCAGCTCCACAAACACCACCAGCTCCGCCAATACTACCAGCTGCACCCCCACTACCAACACTACCAGCTCCACCAACACCACCAGCTCCACCAACACTACCAACACAACCAGCTCCGCCAATACTACCAGCTCCACCAACACCACCAACACTACCAACACCACCAGCTCCACCAACACTACCAGCTCCACCAACACTACCAACACAACCAGCTCCGCCAATACTTCCAGCTCCACCAACACCACCAGCTCCACCAACACTACCAGCTGCACCCCCACTACCAACACCACCAGCTCCACCAACACTACCAGCTGCACCCCCACTACCAACACCACCAGCTCCACCAACACTAACACTACCAGCTCCACCAACACCACAAGTTCCACCAGCTCTGCCATGTTTATTCAGCGTATTGTGAGCATTAACTAGTGCACTAGCCATGTGGTTTGGGACGCAGCCACAACACCTTTGAACAGAACTGTGGAATTTCCAAATAAAAAAGCAGAAAAATACGGAATAATGCCGTGTCTTTCACCACACAGCTGCGCATTTTACCTTTCTATGATAAATGGCTTGGTTTATTTAGTGCTCTCATCTGATCCGATCTGATCCGAAGCCCCCGCTGAACGTCCGTTTAGCTCGCTAATGGCCCATTTCTGCTTAAAAGCATTCCAGAGAAATCTGTCACATTTTCAGGAAAAAGCGCAAGATCACATCTCAGGTAACATGCTGGACCTAAACCCGGTTAAGAAGACTGATTAGCCAGAGCTTAATTGCTATTCAGAGTAATCATCCCATCTCTGCTCTGTCGTTACATGCTTTTTAAAAGATAAGGAGAGACGAGAGCGGAGGTGAAGCGGCGCCTGTACAGGATTTTCCACCTTCGTGAGTTAACAGACCATGCAGCAAAACATTCAGCTATAAATCACACACTAAGAGCTAGCATTTAGCAGATTAGCATGAACTGCAGGGGAACAGTTAAGTGGCTAAGAATGAAATGTACAAGTCAAGTCAAGAAGCTTTTATTGTCATTTCAACCACATATAGCTGACGCAGTACACAGTGAAATGAGAGAAGGTTCCTCCAGGACCCTGGTGCTACATAAACATCATACAACATCTAGTTACAAACAGAACAATGACACAGAGCTAACGACAGAAAGTTTGTCCTAGCTATATAAAGTGCAACGTGTGCAAACAGGTGCTAACAGTGCAAAGACAAAACAGTGCAGAAACAGGAAGTACAAAAACAACACAAGACAGGACACATAGCACTGAAAAAAACATGTCAAATGAACAAAATGGACTGTGATGTGCAGACTAGAGAAACTGTAAAAACCAGTTAACTAATTACATACATGTTTGTAAACATGAACATAGCAGCGTGACCATGTGGAGTGTGTAACAATGCAGTAGCGTTGAAGAAGTACAAATATACTTATACACATACACTAGTAAACATTAGAGCAGCAGTTGAAACATTTATAACAACGGTTGAAGTAGTTGAAACAAGTAGTAAACATTTATTTTGAGTCTTTTCACACAGGTGAGTGTGTGTGTGTGTGTGTGGTGTGGTGTGTGTGTGAGGGGTGTGTGTGTGTGTGTGTGTGTGAGAGAGAGAGAGAGAGAGAAAGAGTTGGTATAGTTCAGTTCTGGGTGTTGAGGAGTCTGATTGCCTGAGGGAAGAAACTGTTACACCGTCTGGTTGTGTGGGCCCGAATGCTACGGTACCTCTTTTCAGACAGCAGGAGGGTGAAGAGTGTGTGTGAGGGGTGTGTGGGTGTATGTGTGTGTGTGGGGGTTGGCTGCTGTTGGCTTTGTGTATGCAGCGTGTGGTGTAAATGTCCGTGATAGAGGGAAGAGAGACTCTGATGATCTTCTCAGCAGTCCTCACTATCCGCTGCAGGGTCTTGTGATCCGAGACGGTGCAATTTCCAAACCTGGCAGTGATGCAGCTGCTCAGGACGCTCTGGATGGTCCCTCTGTAGAACACGATCAGAATGGGGGGAGGGAGATGGGCTTTCCTCAGCCTCCACAGGAAGTAGAGACGCTGCTGGCCTTTTTTGGTGATGGAGGTGGTGTTGAGTGACCAGGTGAGGTCCTCCACCAGGTGAACACCGAGGAATTTGGTGCTCTTGACGATCTCCTCGTTGGATCCGTCGATGTTCAGTGGACAATGGTCACTCTGTGCTCTCCTGAAGTCAACAACCATCTCTTTAGTCTTGCCAACATTCAGAGACAGGTTGTTGTCTTTACACCAGGCTGTTAACCGCTGCACCTCCTCTCTGTATGCTGACTCGTTGTTCTTGCTGATGAGACCCACCACGGTCGTGTCATCGGCGAACTTGAGGATGTGGTTGGAGCTGTGCATTGCTGCACAGTCATGAGTTAGCAGAGTGAACAGCAGTGGACTGAGCACACAGCCCTTCAGTGTGGTGGTGCAGGAGGTGCTGTTCCCGATCCAGACTGACTGAGGTCTCCCAGTCAGGAAGTCCAGGATCCAGTTGCAGAGGGAGGTGTTCAGGCCCAGCAGGCTCAATTTCTCGATCAGGTGCTGAGGGATGATTGTGTTGAATGCTGAACTGAAGTCTATGAACAGCATTTGACCGTATGAGTCCTTATTGTCCAGGTGTGTGAGGGCCAGATGGAGGTTTGTGGTGATGACATCGTCCATGGAGCGGTTAGGAAACGCAAACAGCATGGGGTCTAGTGAGGGAGGTAGCTGGGTCTTAATGTGCCTCATGACGACCCTCTCGAAGCATTTCATCACGATGGATGTGACTGCAACGGGACGGTAGTCATTGAGGCAGGAAACCGTAGTGTTCTTCCGTAGATGGTCATTGTCTTGAGGCACGTTGGGACGACGGCACTGCTCAGGGAAATGTTGAAGATGTCAGTGAAGACATCTGCTAGCTGTTCTGCACATTCCCTGAGAACTCTGCCAGGAATGTTGTCTGGTCCAGCAGACTTCTGTGGGTTAACTCTGCATAGAGTTCTCTTCACATCAGCCATGGATAGACAGAGCACCTGGTCCTCTCGAGGAGGGATGGTCTTCACACGCCGCTACATTATTCTGTGTCGCGAACCGAGCGTTGAAGTCGTTCAGCACGTCTGGGAGGGAGGCGTCACTGTCACAGGCAGGTGATGTGGTGTTGTAGTTGTACACTTGTACACAACTTTCCTCAGGATTTAATTTAGCATCAATTTAGTATCTTATTTAACAGCGTTCAATTTTAAAGAAGATATTAAAAATTATATATTTAATTTTTTTGACTCATGGTAAGTTTGTGTTTGCTAGCAAGCTTTATGATATTGTATAAAGTTATAGATGCTAGCTGAGGCAAATGGACAGCTTGTTAATGTGGAAAATAGCATAGCATTGCATAGCAGCACATCAATACAATGCTATACAATGCTAACTAGCCGTATTAGCATGTTATCTGGTTAACTCTGCTTCGGACATTGATCTGTTTACTTAAGAGCAAAAATGATCACACACTCACCTCAAACTGGTCAGGAATTTCACTTCACTGTGGCTGCTAATTGCTTAGCTAACTAGCTAGCTTTAACTCATCCCTACATGGTTGTGTGTTTGTCAGAAGCTCCTCCTGTGGAACTGAGGGAACTTTTGTTTAGCATTTGCAAAATATTGCAAAGGAAAGACAGAAAAGAGAGAAACAGACGTTTAGTTCTGACCTCAGGAACCGAGCGTGACCTTAAAAACACACACACACACACACACACCTAGAAGTGTGCTACATAGAAATATTAACTAACCTAGACTAACCTGATGGGATTCTGCGAATTTTTTTATTTATTTTCCAAAGTCTTCTCGGCTAATTAGCGTGACTACAGTCAGCTAGCAATTCTTCAAAATTTATAATCTTCTTGCTACCACTAGCTAGCTAGTATAAAGCTAACTTGGCAGAAATGGCTTTATAGAAATATTAATAAATGTTCAACCTTTTTTAGCAACAGCAGAGCCTATCCTGCGAACCTAAGCTAACTTGCAGGATTTCTCACAGGATTTTTAACTCATAATCATAAACGTGAACATTTTTTCACAGAAGCTGCTAGCTAAAGAGGATTTTAAAGAGTCACATTCATAGTTATTATCATCGTTACGGCTAGCATTAGATAACCAGCTAACATGACAGGATTTCAGTCAGGGTTTATGAGTTGTAAGTCATTTTTCACACATAGACCGGTAGTAGTTGCTATCCTGAAAGGATTTTTAATCAAAATAAAACCTCTGATAATGTTTACTACCAATGTTAGCTAACTTTAATATTTATTAATAATATTCATCAACCTGTCAGGATTTCTAACAGAATTTTAAGTCATAGTGATAGTTAGCTGGCTCGCTAACATGAACTACTCTGACAGGATAATCTGATCATCTTAAATCATATTCATAAATGCTGATAATGTTTACTATGGATGCTAATTTGAACTTAGCTGACAGGATTTATAAGATACATTCATAAAATATTCATATTACTCCCTGAGCGCTAGCTGGCTGGCAGTCAGACGCTAATCTGAATGGTTTTCTGACAGGATTTTACATCATAGCATTAAATGTTTATAGTGTTAACTACTATTTCTAGCTAACTGGCTAATCTGAGCAAACCTGACAGGATTTCCTGGAGATAATGTAATATATATATATATATATATATATATATATATATATATATATATATATATATATATATATATATATATATAAGCCAATCTCAGTCCAGCAATGCTCATTTTACACACACACACACACACACACACACACACACACACACACACACACACACACACACACACACACAGAGCCAATTTCCTCAGAAACATTGACATTAGAGCTGAAAGTCCTAGTGCAGCCTCTCCAGCTGGTCTCTCCACCTGACACAGATCTGCACTCATCTATCCTCTGGATCTTCTCATTTTCTTTACTGAACTAATTCCGATTCCCTTCACACACACACACACACACACACACACACACACACACACACACACACACACACACACACACACACACACACACACACACACACACACACACACAGAGAGAGGTGTGTAAAGAGCTGAGTTATTGCTAAACCACTCGAGATGCTGCTATAAACAGGATGCCCAGATGGTTTCTTCTCTCTGAAGTGTCCAGCACTAAACACGGTTCTCTCGCTGCACCTGCTTCAAACAGCGTGGAAGATCTTACACACTTTATCCAGCTGTAAAAGTGCATCGATCTGAAGGTGGTGGATTCACCCACATCCATCTGAGGAGCAGTTTAATGATATCGAATAAGAGTGTACATGAGCTGATTTTATTGTTAGAGACGGCTAACATTAGAAACTGCAGCAAAGTGTCAAATAAGGAGGTTGTAAATGTGACACTTGTGACATGAATCGAATCATTTACCGAAGAATCGAATCATTATTGTCCGAGATCATCAGGGCTGACGTCTAAATCTCAGGATCTTACAAAACCATAACGAAATGTTCCCAGAGAAATAAAATCTAAATAAATCAAATTGATTCAAGTTGTATGTTTGAAGAAATATTCAAATTAAATTATGGAATTTGATTCATCTGAATGAATTTTACAAAAATAATCAACTGAACCAGAACAAATCATTCAAACCTGAGAGCTGAATTAAAATGAGTCATTTGCTAAAGAATCAAATTCAATCTGAATCTATTTAATGGCAGTAAAATAAAAACGCTGAGTCGTTCAAATGAATCTTTTTGAACTGAATTGAATCAAATTGTAAAATCTAGTTTAGACATTAAACCAGTGTGTGATCAAATATTCATGTGCAGACAGATCATTTACATAAATCTGATCTAAATTTAATAACTCCATTTTTTATTCTTGTAAATCTCAGAAACAGTCTTAAACTGATACTAAAATTACTGTTAAAGAAAAATAGATTAATAATGACTCTGAGATAAATGATACTACAGTTAAAGTAGAGGCCTAATTTAATGGAGGGTTTTTGATATAGCTGGGTGGGGGTGGGGCCAGTGAGAGGGTGGGGTTTATGAAACAGGGGCTTTAGTAAAGGCTAATTTATACACAATAAAACGTATAATTACTTAAAACAAAAAAACACTACTACAGTTACACACACACACACACACACACACACACACACACACACACACACCATGCCTGGTCATCATGCCTTAGACCTGAAGTTTATTTTTCCCACTTTGAGCTCTGCAGTGCTTCAGCTTTTATTTATTCTGGCATTGTGAGCCATAAGAAAATAAGAATTCAGTAAAACACACACATGGAGACTCGACAGAGATGAAGCGACGCGGCGTATAACGAGTGCGGCCCACTGCGGGGTTCTAACGTCTGGGCGCGTTACTGAGAAGTGCATTTATTCACTAATCACTTAGCACACGCTAGTCCAAAAAACTGCTCAAACGTTATTCCTCCATCATTCATCTCTCATTCCAAGCTAATAAATCTACATTAATCTACACTTAGCACTAGCGGCGGATTCTAGCGACTGTGCTAGCAATTTACCTTTAGGCCGTTAGCTCTGTCGCACTATTCCCTCTGAGTCTAAGCTAATTAGCCCTGAAATGAGCAGGCATAAGCCGTAAATTCGCATCCTGAGAGAGCGCTTGTGTACTACGCTTATCTGGACGTTACGCTAAAGGCAACAGGAAGCTAGTTTTTCAGGGAAATGAAAGGATGTGAGCTCGCAGTGTGGTCTCGCTCCTTCATCAGATGGACGTCTGTTCCGCTGTTTCCTTTGGCCGCCACTAAATTTCCCGCCTCTCAGCATGCAGAGTGTGCAGCATGGCGCCGAGAGTGTGTTATTCTAGCAGCGTGTGTGTGTATGTGTGTGTGTGAGAGACGCTGAAACCCAATGAAGTGTACTCTCTCTGGGGAGACGTGCGAACACGAGACGATGAAAAACAGAAACGGGACACAGTGTTACCTGTGACGACTGAAAGTGCAGATCAGATTCACATCACATCACATCACATCACACACACACACACACACACACACACACACACACACACACACACACACACACACACAGGCTTATAGCTCACACACATGTCTACTGATGTCTCTGTATTTCATCACACTGAACTGAATCAATCGATCTGCTCACGTTATTTGTTGAATTTTTGATTTTTCATCGATCATTTTCTGATTTTTATTTCCATTATAACATTTCTTAATCTTTCTGTCTTTCTTTCTGTCTTTCTTTCTTTCTTTCTTTCTTTCTTTCTGTTAGTGAAATGCAGAACCAAAACACCGTTTTCAAAATCCACTGACTCAGACAGTCAAAATAAACACACACACACACACACACACACACACACACACACACACACACACACACACACACACAAATCGGGTTTCGTTAACAGGAAGTGATGAAGCTGGGAGAGTGAAAAGGTAAGGCAGTAAGTCACTGGGCTTCAGATTCATTGGAATGTAAAAGCCACAGGAGACATGAGGCCTCAGCATCCAGCTTTAATCTTTAATGTGCAGCACTTACAGATTAACTCAGCCTGCGGTCACACACACACACACACACACACACACACACACACACACACAAACATGACAACAAACCACATGCTGAGGAGGAAATCATACAGGAAGCATGTGTTATTCTCTCGACTGCAATAAATCCCAACAAATCCCACTGCGGATTCCAGAACATTCTCCAGGATTTCACTCCCAGTCCAGGAGTCTTAATCCTGACCACTGCACTGAGACAACAACACCTGCCCCGCCCACCTGTCAATCACAGTGACATCAGCCAATCAAAGGCTCAGGTACACAATAGAACAGAAATAAAGCAGGAGAAATAAAAGAAGTAGGAATGGAGGAGAAATAAAGAGTAACATAGTACACACAATAACACAGTAACACCCTGTCACACACAGTAACACACTGTTAAACACACTAGCACACTGTAACACACTGTAACACACTGCAACACTAACACACAGTAACATACCGTAACACTGTAACACACAGTAACACCTTGTAACACGCTGTCACACACAGTAACACACTGTAACACCCTGTAACATACAGTAACACACTGTAACACCCTGTAACACACAGTAACACACTGTAAAACACACTAGCACACTGTAACACACTGCAACACTAACACACAGTAACACCTTGTAACACCTTGTAACACGCTGTCACATACTATAACACCCTGTAACACACACTAACACCCTGTAACACACAGTGACACACAGTAACACACTGTAGCACACAGTAACACCCTGTAACACACAGTGACACACAGTAACACCCTGTAACACACAGTAACACCCTGTAACACACAGTGACACACAGTAGCACACAGTCACACCTTGTAACACGCTGTCACATACTATAACACCCTGTAACACACACTAACACCCTGTAACACACAGTGACACACAGTAACACACTGTAGCACACAGTAACACCCTGTAACACACAGTGACACACAGTAACACACTGTAGCACACAGTAACACCCTGTAACACACAGTGACACACAGTAACACCCTGTAACACACAGTAACACACTGTAACACACAGTGACACACAGTAGCACACAGTCACACCTTGTAACACGCTGTCACATACTGTAACACCCTGTAACACACACTAACACCCTGTAACACACAGTGACACACAGTGACACACAGTAACACACTGTAACACCCTGTAACACACAGTGACACACAGTAACACACTGTAGCACACAGTAACACCCTGTAACACACAGTGACACACAGTAACAACCTGTAACACACAGTAACACCCTGTAACACCCTGTAACACACAGTGACACACAGTGACACACAGTAACACACTGTAGCACACAGTAACACCCTGTAACACACAGTGACACACAGTAACACCCTGTAACACACAGTAACACATTGTAACACCCTGTAACACACAGTAACACCCTGTAACACACAGTAACACATTGTAACACCCTGTAACACACAGTAACACATTGTAACACCCTGTAACACACAGTAACACACTGTAACACACAGTAACACACAGTGACACACAGTAACACAGAGTAGCACACTGTAACACACTGTAACACTAACACACATTAACACACAGTAACACTGTAACACATTGTAACAGTAACACAGTAACACACTGCAACATACTGTATCAATGTAACACAGAGTAACACCCTGTAACACACAGTAACACACTGTAACACACTGCAACACTGTAACACATTCTAACTGCAACATACTGTATCAATGTAACACACTGTAACAGCAACACACACTAACACACTGCAACATACTGTATTACTGTAACACACAGTAACACCCTGAACACACAGTAACACACTGTAACACCCTGTAATACACAGTAACACCCTGTAACACACAGTAACACCCTGTAACACACAGTAACACCCTGTAACACACACTAACACACTGTAACACCCTGTAACACACAGTAACACCCTGTAACACACAGTAACACCCTGTAACACACACTAACACACTGTAACACCCTGTAACACACAGTAACACCCTGTAACACACACTAACACCCTGTAACACACTGTAACACACAGTAACACCCTGTAACACACAGTAACACCCTGTAACACACACTAACACACTGTAACACCCTGTAACACACAGTAACACCCTGTAACACACACTAACACCCTGTAACACACTGTAACACACAGTAACACCCTGTAACACACAGTAACACACTGTAACACACACTAACACACTGTAACACCCTGTAACACACAGTAACACCCTGTAACACACAGTAACACCCTGTAACACACACTAACACACTGTAACACCCTGTAACACACAGTAACACCCTGTAACACACACTAACACCCTGTAACACAGACTAACACACTGTAACGTTAGCTCCTGATGAATCAGACTATAAAGAGAAACAGGATTAAAACCCTCTGGATACTGAAGCAGGTTTTCAGATGATTGATGGAGGAAGTGGACGGACGACACGGCTGCGTTTCTGTTTGCACAAAGTGAAACAGCGGGAAGAGTAAAAGCCTAGCGAGTGTGTAATTGCTTTTTTTCCCTCCCTGAAGCTGCTTCCTGTCTCATATGAAAAAGGCCGTCTCCGTCAGTAATGGCTCCATTAATAATTAAACACACGTTTCATCTCCGCCAAGCTCTCGCTGTTCATTTCCCTCCTTCTGACATGCAGCAATACACAAACAGGGTTAGTGCTATCAATAACCACACACACACACACACACACACACACACACACACACACACACAGGAAAAAAGACATTCAATGTCTCACATAAATCCAAATGACGGCCCATAATGCACTGCAGGAGAAGATGTAAGACTTACAGAGTAATACCTTACTTACACACATACACACACACACACACACACACACACACACACACACAGCATACACAGTGAATATGAGAGAGCTCTGTACTGTTCGCAGCACAGATGAGCGAAAAGCTGATCATATTAGAATTCGAGCTGCTTATTAATTAAGTAAATAAATCCTTCCTTCTGTTTCTGCACTCGTTTGTTTATACTCCTCCGTTTCCGTTCTTCTTCCAGCCCTGTTCCTCTCTATCTGCTCCTCAGTTTCTCTTCTCTTATTTCCACTCCTCCTCCACCGTTATTCAGAGCGATTTAGATTTATCTAATTTCTACAACAAAGCTGTTGAGGGTTAGAGGCCTCGCTCAAGGGCCCGGTGGACCGGCTTGGTGGTCGTGGAATCTGATCACACAACCTTCTGCTCAGTCTTCCAGTATCTTAACACTGAGCGTCCACTTCCCTGTTTTCTTCTTCTTCTCCTTCTTTGTTTGCGCTCTTCACTCTGCACTTGTGGTCAGCTGATCGTACAGTAAACAGGTGAAAAGCTTTGAACTGCATCCCCACGTCCTCCTCCATTTTTATCTTCTCTTACTTTCTCTTTCCTTCCCCTCTGGTTCAGGCCCTTCATCTCTTCCTTTTGCAGGTGCTATCACTCCTTTTCTTCTCGTCCTTTGTTAGTACGTCTCCAGATCCGATCCCGTCTCTGCCTCCGTTTCTCTCCTTCATCTTTTTGCTCTCTTTACAAGCGAGATGAAACACAAACCTGTGAAATTTCTATCATTTTATATTCCTATGAGGGAGCACGGAGGGCATGACTGTGACACAGTGAACGTGTGTGTGTGTGTGTGTGTGTGTGTGTGTGTCCTGCCCCCAGCCACCCCTCTGTCCTTTTATTCCTCCTTTTTTCTTCATGCAGGACACAAAGGCGAACGTGAATTTCCTATAATTTTATATTCCTGTGAGACGGAATGAAGGGCAAGTGTAAAAAGAAAGTGTGTGTGCGTGTGCGTGCACCCTGCCCCTAGCTATTCCTCCGTCTCTACTCTTCATATCTCCATCCTTTTCTCTGTTTTTTTCTATATGCAGGAAGAAAGAGCAGTGAGTGAATTTTCTATTCCAGAGAGAGATGCAGAGAGAGAGTGAGTGAGGGTGGAGGAGGGAGTGGGTGTGTGTGTGTGTGTGTGTGTGTGTGTGGGGCTGCAGGTCGTGCTCTAAGCGCTCATTATGTACTACACGGCTCCGTGTCAAATCGCTAATCAAGCTCGCTGTCTGCAGCGCCACGATTCAATAGCCGCCTAGTGCCCTTTGTTCCTGCCTGCTATCTGCTGCATGTCAATAAAAAGTCTGCTCCCCCTCCACACACACACACACACACACACACACACACACACACACACACACACACACACACACCATCCATCTATCCATCTCTCCATTGGGGAAATGATTTCAAGAACAGGAAGCCGAGGTGGACATGTGTGTAGATGTGAGTGAGTGTAGATATGTGTGTGTTAGTGTGTGTATATTAGTGTGGATTTATGTGTGTGTATATGTGGATGTTTGTGTAGATGTGTGTGTGTGTGTGTGTGTGTGTAGATGTGTGTGGGTGTGTGTGCGTGTGTGAAGGTGAACATTGTAATTTCTGTTGAATTTGATGTTGAAAATGTTAACAAAATAAATAATAATAATAATAATAATAATAATAATATAATAATAATATGATTTTAATTTTATTAAAATGCTGTTTCATTTTTTCATTTAATGAACTATAAAGTAATAATAATAAAAATTATTATTATTTTACTATTATTATTACTATTACTATTATTATTATTATTATTATTATCATTATTATTGCTGCTTTATTATTATTATTATTATTATTATTATTATTATTATTACTATTATTGTTGACATTTTTTAAATGTATGATTAAGTTCTGAATACTTTATTTTTTAGATAATTCCAAGTCTGATTTTAAACTTAAATACAGAGTCTAGTCAGAATAAAATTTGTAGTATTTTTTTTAAAGAAAATAAGCTTTTAAAAAAGAAAAAAAAAAAAAAAAAATACAAACTGCACAAATAAACACACAATAAATACACAAAATCCCGTAACCTCAAGCTGATGGTAATAACCGGAGTTTTTGTGTTATTTTTGTGGTGTGTTTGTGTAGGTGATGGTTGTCACACTGCGTGAGTTTCTCTCTCTTTGTCTCAGAGCAGCAGTGAGACACTAACTATAACAATTTATTAAGTGGGGATTAAAATGCCAGCTGCTGGTTAAAGCCACTAAGCTTTGTGTGTTTCTTTTTCGCGAGTGCGGTTTCAAAACGAGCGCGACGGCTCAAAACTAATCAGGATTAGACGCCAAAAATCCACTTCTCAAAATGGCTTTTCACCACCATCTTTCTGCTCTCTCTCCCAGCATGCCCTGGGGCATAGCAGATCTGCTCTCTGATTGGCTGAAAGGTTTCTGCTTTCGTTCGCTAATCTCAGCGTTCTTTAATCCTGAGGAGAAAAGCTAGCGGGTAAAATGTTTATTGGACTGTATCATTTGTATACTGAGTCAGTCACTGAGAGTTGGTGCTGGAAATGTTTTAAAATGGTCGACACGGTGAGGGCGGAACTCAGGAGGGCGGAGCTTATGACTTACTGTTCCATCAGGTAACTTGTTAAGAGAATTTTAACATTTTTATCAGAAAAATCTTTTTCAGCTCTTCTTGTTTATTTATTCTGTAAGGTCATGTGATGTGTATGAGGGGTGTGTATGAGAGGTGTGTATGAGGAGTGTGTATGAAAGGTGTGTATGAGGGGTATGTATGAGGGGTGTGTATGAGAGGTGTGTATGAGGATTGTGTATGAGGGGTGTGTATGAGGGGTGTGTATGAAGGGTGTGTATGAAGGATGTGTATGAGGGGTGTGTATGAGGGGTGTGTATGAGGGGTGTGTATGAAGGATGTGTATGAGGGGTGTGTATGAGGGGTGTGTATGAGGGGTGTGTATGAAGGATGTGTATGAAGGGTGTGTATGAGGGGTGTGTATGAGGGGTGTGTATGAAGGGTGTGTATGGGGTGTGTATGAAGCGTGTGTATGGGGTGTGTATGTAGGGTGTGTATGAGGGGTGTGTATGAAGGGTGTGTATGAGGGGTGTGTATGAAGGGTGTGTATGGGGTGTGTATGAGGGGTGTGTATGAGGGGTGTGTATGGGGTGTGTATGAGGGGTGTGTATGAAGGGTGTGTATGGGGTGTGTATGAGGGGTGTGTATGAGGGGTGTGTATGAAGGGTGTGTATGAGGGGTGTGTATGAGGGGTGTGTATGAAGGGTGTGTATGAGGGGTGTGTATGAGGGGTGTGTTTGAAGGGTGTGTATGAAGGTTGTGTATGAAGGGTGTGTATGGGGTGTGTATGAGGGGTGTGTATGAGGGGTGTGTATGAAGGGTGTGTATGAGGGGTGTGTATGAGGGGTGTGTATGAAGGGTGTGTATGAGGGGTGTGTATGAAGGGTGTGTATGGGGTGTGTATGAAGGGTGTGTATGGGGTGTGTATGGGGTGTGTATGGGGGTGTGTATGAGGGGTGTGTATGAGGGGTGTGTATGAAGGGTGTGTATGGGGTGTGTATGAGGGGTGTGTATGAAGGGTGTGTATGGGGTGTGTATGAAGGGTGTGTATGGGGTGTGTATGAAAGATGTGTATGGGGTGTGTGTATGAGGGGTGTGTATGAAGGGTGTGTATGGGGTGTGTATGAGGGGTGTGTATGAGGGGTGTGTATGAGGGGTGTGTATGGGGTGTTTTATGAAGGGTGTGTATGAGGGGTGTGTATGAAGGGTGTGTATGGGGTGTGTATGAAGGGTTTGTAGGGGGAGGGGTGTGTATAAAGGGGTGTGTATGAGGGGTGTGTATGGGGTGTGTATGAAGGGTGTGTATGAGGGGTGTGTATGAAGGGTGTGTATGAGGGGTGTGTATGAGGGGTGTGTATGAGGTGTAGCAGAAATGCTGCAGCTCCGTTAAAGCCATACAGAATCGATAAACCGCTCGCTGTGTCGATGCTAATCATCAGAAGTGTAATTAAGAGCAACTGCACTTCATTAACTACTGAGTACTGTAGATAAAACACACACACACACACACAAAATACACACACACACACTCTCTCTCATCAGTGCTCTCTCTCTCTCTCTCTCATCAGTGCTCTCTCTCTCTCTCTCTCTCTCTCTCCCCCATCAGTGCTCTCTCTCTCTCTCTCTCCCCCATCAGTGCTCTGTCTCTCTCTCTCTCTCCTCTCTCATCAGTGCTGTCTCTCTCTCTCTCCCCCTCTCATCAGTGCTCTGTCTCTCTCTCCCCCATCAGTGCTCTGTCTCTCTCTCTCATCAGTGCTTTTTTTTGTCTTTTCTCTCTCTCTCTCTCTCTCATCAGTGCTCTGTCTCTCTCTCTCTCTCTCTCTCTCCTCTCTCATCAGTGCTCTCTCTCTCCCTCATCAGTGCTCTCTCTCTCTCTCTCTCTCTCTCTCTCTCTCTCATCAGTGCTCTGTCTCTCTCTCTCTCTCTCTCTCTCTCTCATCAGTGCTCTCTCTCTCCCTCATCAGTGCTCTCTCTCTCTCTCTCTCTCTCTCTCCTCTCTCATCAGTGCTCTGTCTCTCTCTCTCTCTCTCTCATCAGTGCTCTGTCTCTCTCTCTCATCAGTGCTCTCTCTCTCTCTCTCATCAGTGCTCTCTCTCTCTCTCTCTCTCTCTCTCTCATCAGTGCTCTTCTCTCTCTCTCTCTCTCTCTCTCTCTCTCTCTCTCTCTCTCATCAGTGCTCTGTCTCTCTCTCTCTCTCTCTCTCTCTCTCTCATCAGTGCTCTCTCTCTCCCTCATCAGTGCTCTCTCTCTCTCTCTCTCTCTCTCTCTCTCTCTCTCTCATCAGTGCTCTCTCTCTCTCTCTCTCTCTCTCTCTCTCTCTCATCAGTGCTCTCTCTGTCTCTCTCTATTTCTGAGCGCTGCAGTAGGTGTAGGACTGCAGTCTGATGTTGTATGTATGATGACATCACAGTCTTCATTACAGCATCACCGCCCTCTGTGTGACATCACCATCCTGGCTCCTCCTTTCTCTCGCTCCTCTCAGAGAGAGCTGCTGAGGTTTAACACTGCTCTGAGACCAGCTCTGACCACTCCGTCCCTCACTGCTGCACTGATACACACCGCAGTGTCTGAGAACCACAACACCGGGTTCAATGAAGCCAGAGAGAGGGAAACAGCTCAAAATGGCCGACATTTCACTCACATACACACATACACACACCCACACACCCACACACATACACACAGCAAGGTCAGACGTAAATGCAGACAGCTGAATAACAGATTCCTCAGACGCCCTTTAAACGTGCTCCTCTCTCTCTCTCTCTCTCTCACACACACACACACACACACACACATAGCAGAGTCTGTGTGCATCTGTCTGTCGCTCTCTCTTTCTTTCTGTCTCTCTCTTCCATTCACCTTTCTCTCTTCAATTCCTATTTTTTCTTTTGCCTTATTTCTATCTCTCTTTTCTTCTCCCCGCTCTCTCACTCTCATCTTTTCTCTCTCTCCTTTTCATTTTTTTCTTTTTCAGCCTCTATTTATCTGTCTTTTTCTGTCTTTGTCTGACCTGCCTCCGTTTCTGTCTCACTCTCTCCACTGTCATGTCTTTTTCTTCTACTTCTTTTCTTTCAGTCGCTCTGTATCAGTCTATATTTATCATTCTGTCTCTCTCTCTCTCTCTCTCTCTCTCTCTCTCTTTCCTTTTTTCTCTGTCTGTCCTTCACACCATTCTATCTATTTCTTTTTATTTTTTTTCCTACAGTTTCTGTCATCTTCTTACATCTATGTTTTTCCTTGCCTGTCCTCTCTACTAGTTCGTTCTCTCTCTCTCTCTCTCTCTCTCTCTCTCTCTCTCTCTCTCCCCCCCCATTAAGCCCCTCGTTATGCTCCCTGTAGCAGTCTGTATTAAATCCCCTCATTAGCTCTGAGTCTAGCGGTGAGAAAAACGAGGGTGTTTAAAGTCACTCTCTCTTTTTGTAGCTTCTCTGTGATGAAGACATTCTGCTATCTGAGGACGAGAGAAGGAGAGGAGGATAGAAGGAGAGGACACAAAGCTTCCCTCCGCCTCCTTCCACCACCACAAGTCCATCCCAAGCCCTAGCATCATTTAGCGAAAGGCTGTATAAATCATCTCCAACACCTCAGAAGAGTTTCAGTAACACCGTCAGAGTCTCACCTTTAGGAGCAGTCGGGGAAAAGAGCTTCTCCGATCCGACATCAGACGCCTGAAAGAGAGAGAAAAAAAACACACGATTACAACTTGGACAAAAAATGATCATGAATTTTTTCGGACACTGTGCAGAAGCAGGCTAACGGTTTATCCAGCTAGCATGGAGTCGTTAAAGCAGACAGTGTAAAGATACAGTAGGAGCGGAAAGGAGCCAGAACAATCCGGAACGTCAACATTTACCTCAGATATGTTGGAGAATTACTAAGAAAAGACTCAGAACATCTAAAAGTAACCTGGAAAGACACTTAGCGTCAGCTGCTAACCAAGAGGATGTCTAAGCATCAAGAAAACGCACAGTATATGCTAAGTAATAACAGAGGCTAGCAACACACCTGATGAGAACAGAATCAAGTGTTTAGTGCTTTATACACACAACGTGACACTGAAATCAGCACAGAACATCAACGTTTACCTCAGACCTACTTCCAAAACAACCACACAAATATTACACTTAGCATCCGCCGCTAACCAGAGTGTTCCACCATTTTGAGAGCATACTCTTGAGTCTCTTCTTCTTCAGAGTCCTAAATTCTAAACTTTACATTCTGGAGGCATGTTGGTCTGAAATAAGGCTGAAATAATCAAAGTCTCGCTGTTCGTGCAGACAACATCGTGACAAAACAGTTGCTAGGCGACTGAAATACACTGACTTAAAGCATAAGCTAGATAATGACTGAGGCTAACACTGTATCCAGTCAGTATGTAGTCATTAAAGTGTTTCATACCAACAAAGTGAGAGTGAAAACGACACAGAACCATCCGAAATGTCAACATTTACCTCAGACGTGTCGGTAAATCGCTACGGAAAAGCTCAGATGAGCTTAAAATTACACGGTTATTACTCTTAGCATCCATCGCTAACCACATTTGCGTGTGTTCCTCCATTTTGACACCACAGTGTGAGTCTGAGGTGTTCTACACACACCAGAGTGTCACTGTGCTGCTGTAACGTCTGTCTTCACGGCCACAATGACAAGAAACACACACTCGGGCCAAAAAAGTGAAAGCAGAGTAGAAAACAACAAAGAGCTCCATAAATCCAGTGAATCTCCACGCAGACTAAACAGCAGCACCCTTTTCCTTCCTCTAATGCAGACGGCGAGCAAATGAGAAACAGACGAGACGTGGAGGAGAAAACACAGGCGCTCGTATGCAGACTCTGGGTTAAATTAGCAGAGCGGAGAACTCGGTGGCCATTTTTAGCTTATAGCCATAACTCAGATTAGCCATTAGCGAAGGGTAAGGAAGCGAGGAAACTCGGCTAATGCCAAAGTCACGCGAACAAACACTTCTTTTTGTGAGGAACATTCACAGATTTATAAATGTACATATGCACCACACACACACACACACACACACACAAACATACACACACACACAAAAATGCACACACACACTGAATGCTTATGTAGCTAACAGACTCCATTTTTCTGTAAATAAATACAACCTCACTGAGGGGAGAGAGAGTGAGAGACACTATCCTCTGTGTGTGCATGTGTGTGTGTGTGTGTGTGTGTGTGTGTGTGTGTGTGTCTCCAGGGGGATGTTCTGTCTGACAACCTTCCCGCTGCACACTTCAAAGCTGAAGGTCAAAGGTCACACATAACAAATTTAATTCAAATTCATGGTCACACACAGACCTGACCTCAATGAAGGGGTGATATGAACAGAGGAGAGTAGCAGGAGGGTAGCAGGGAGGTTGTAGGGGGGTAGTGGGGTAGATCAGACCCCTGTGTGCCCCACAGGAAGCAGAGGGAGATTAGCGTTTCAGAAATACAGGAAATCTAAGCCACGTTTCTGTGAGCCAGACGCCGAGACAGAGGAACAAGGGATATTAGAGCTGCACTCGTTTACCACCAGCTTCCCCCTTTCAACACACACACAAAATCCAGAGCAAGGTGTGTGTGTGTGTGTGTGTGTGTGTGTGTGTATGTGTGTATGTGAGAGAGAGAGAGAGAGAAAGAGAGAGAGGGGTAACAAGGTCAAGGTCCTGCAGTCTGCTGCTGTAAAATGCCACTGAATCATTCACCAGAGAGAAAGAGAGAAAAGAAAAGAGGGATAATAACAGAGAGGGGGATAAGTGTGGGTGTAAAGAGAGCTACAGAGAGAGAGAGAGGGAGAGAGAGAGAGAGAGGAAGGGAGGGAGTGAGGAGAAAGAGGGGGGTCAAGGAAATAAAGAATGAATGAATGTGGGGTATTCTTATATAAACTCACACACACACACACACACACACACACACACACACACAGCTGAGGGGTGTTTAGAGGGTGACAATGACAAAACACCAAGCTGCCCTGAGAATTAACGTGTGTGTGTGTGTGTGTGTGTGTGTGTGTGTGTGTGTGCCTCATCTCTTTCTTTTTTTTTCGTTTTCAGTCCTGCATCTGTCTTGCTTTCTTTTGTTTTTTTCCCCCCTCTCTCAGCCTGTCTGTCTCTCACCCATCTCTCTCTCTCTCTCTCTCTCTCTCTCTCTCAGTGACCTCCTCCACACTCGTTTATCAGAAGCTGTGTCATGTTTCTCTCTTGCTCTTGAGCGCTGCGGGTCAGAACAGGTGTGTGAACACACACACACACACACACACACACACACAGCATCATTAAGATGGTAATGTATTCAGCTGAGTGACCGTGTAAAATCCATCCATAACTCTGGGCGCCTCCTTCTCGTCCACGATTGGCCGATTATACATCGCCTGGCAACAGCAGCCATCGCCACGGCGACCATCCGAGGGTCTTTTCTGTTTAACCCCTGAATCCCCCTCATGCCGCTTTCACGTTTCACTCGAGTGATACCACACTCCAAATTACCGCTCAATGCTCTTAAAAATGAATCTGAACGACATTCTGATTATTATTCAAATTTATGCGCATATTAATGAGCGCATACTGTTAGAGAGGAACAGAGTGAACATGAGCTACACTGTGTGTGTCTCTGACTTTATTTCACTCACTTCACTGCTAACACCAAAAAGGCTTGAACCAAAAAAACAGAAAATGTTGAATAATCAAATGATTTACGTTGAAATCCGTGAATAAAAACAGCGGAGTGTTTTTCAGCGTTTCTCACTGGCTACTCGATTCCGTTCATGGAATTTAGCACCTTCGGTGATTTTCAGTGATAAGATTCTTGGAAAGAAAGTTCTAGATAAAATCTAGAGAGACAGCGCGGTGCTCGATAGCGAACGCTCTGCTAACAAAAAGCAGATAAACTAGTATTGAATTGGGACGGAACCCAAACATACCTTTCAGCTTTTACTGAGAAAAGTGGGTTACACCAGATTTATCTATACATTGCATCCCCCACACACACACACACACACACACACACACACACACACACACACACACACACAGGTCCAGAGTCTCTATCAGCCCCCAATAAGATGAAAGAGAAGTCAGCAATTCTTGACTATTATTGACTGACAGCCACAATTCTTGATGATTATAATTATTGACTGAAAGCCACAGGACGATAACAGATAGTTGACTGTGGGGTGAACACGGGGGCTGTGTCACAGGAAGCCCCGCCCCTCATTACATACAGCCAATCAGATCCCTACCCTGATACAGGCATGGGTTCTCCACACTGCAGGTTTCCTCAACAACTCTGAGCGTTAGTGAGAACGCCTCAATCACACGCATGGATTTGGGACACAGCCATGTGGAGGCGTCTGGGACACCAAGGGTTAAAACCCCGGGTCATCAACTACCCCAAGTACACCAGGTCATCAACTACCCCCAAGGTTAAAACCCCCGGTCATCAACTACCCCCCCAAGTTAAAACCCCCGGTCATCAACTACCCCAAGTACACCAGGTCATCAACTACCCCCCCAAGTTAAAACCCCCGGTCATCAACTACCCCCAAGGTTAAAACCCCCAAGGTTCCCCCTCAACTAAAACCCCCAAATACACCAAGTCATCAACTACCCCAAGTACACCAAGTCATCAACTACCCCAGGTACACCAGGTCATCAACTACCCCCCCAGGTTAAAACCCCCGGTCCCCTCACCAACTACCCCAGGTACACCAGGTCATCAACTACCCCAGGTACATCAGGTCATAAACAGGACATAAAAACATGATGCTCTTCCATCCATCCAACAGATTTTCTAGAGAACTTCATACACTCCTACGAGGTTTAGCTAGTGAGCAGAGTGTCTACTGAACATCTCCATAACGTCCACCAACTGTACAAGCCAACAAAACACCAAAAACAACACAAAACAACACAAACAACACAAAACACCACACACAACACATACACCATAAAACACCACAAACAACACACACAACACAAACACCATAAAACAACACAAACAACACAAAACACCACAAACAGCACACACACCACAAAACACCACAAACACCATAAAACACCACAAACAACACACACAACACAAACACCATAAAACAACACAAACAACACAAAACACCACAAACAGCACACACACCCACAAAACACCACAAACACCATAAAACACCACAAACAACACAAACACCATAAAACACCACAAACAACACAAAAGACCGGCACCAGAACGT
>JAUCMX010000021.1:20029115-20039115 GCA_033459395.1 Hemibagrus guttatus | reverse complement strand
ACCCACACACACACACACACACCACACAGTTTCTAACCCTTGCAGTGTGTCTGACCTCCAGATGTGCTGGCCTCTGGCTCTGCTCACAGCACAGCGTGTCTGACCAGTGACACTGTTTACACCTGATACAAATTTTTTAACCGTAGGTCTTCACAGTCCCTGCCCAAAATTCGAACAGTAACCAATCAGAACACAAGCCCCGCCTCCTAAACCACTGCAGAGCTCATAACTCAGGAACTCGTCACCTCCAACTGGGAAAAAACACAGAAAACATCCCTCAGCTTGGAATTCCCACTCAGACGGTCAACACTGAATAAACCATCACGCTACTGATACATACCAAGTCACTGACCAGAGACTGGTTCCATCTCTAACACTGATCACAAGCTTCATCATCATCATCATCATCATCAGTGCACTAGCTAACTGGCTAGCTTGTTGCTCACACCCGGTTTGAGTGAGGCGTGGTTTCCTCAGCACTCTGTAGCCTGAATCCCACAGCGAACTGCTCCATAACACGCTGGCTGAATAAGTAAACATGAAAGCTGAAAAATCTTTCCAACAATAAAAATCATAAACTCTGATAAAACGCTACACAAATATTATGATGTGAAATAAAATGTAGAAATCGCCTCATGCCTAATTCAGCGGTAATTATGTGGACGGCCACAGAGACACGAAAGTTATGTGCTTTTCTTCATGTGGGTTTGGGAGGAACTTTCCACACACACACACACACAAAACACACACACACACACACACACACACGGTGTACACCACGGCCAGAAAAAACCCAAACCAGATGTTGCAGATCAGCACGAGAGGAAAAACAAGAGCAGGAACGACAAACGGTTCGCATTAAAGCTAATCAGACAGAAAGGGGAGAGCGCTTGAGTTACGGCACATATAATTCGGTTTCTGCGGCGGAGAACCTGGCCAAGAACAGCGAGATGAGAGAGAAACTCAAATTACATGGAAGAGAAGCCGAGTCCACCGCCGAGCCCGAGACGAAGAAAAACCCCAGACATCTGCACTCGGAGCCTTCGGTGAAAAGCGTTTTTCCGAGCGTGACACTTTCTAAACATCTCCACTCTGACGTCATTTCTTATTAATTCTGTTTATATAACCAAGATGACGTCGAGAACAGAGGTACTCGAGAACTACGGCGCTATGGCTACACGCACAGCTAGAGTTAGCTAACAAGCGTAACCATGGCAATGATTTCCTGCAACCTGGTAACATGGAGCAACCAAATGACTGAGACGCAGAGAAAGGGGTGTGGCTAACATGATCCAATGATCTTGCTACACATGGGGGTGTGGCTAACAGGATCACATGACCTTGTTACAAATGGGGCTGTGGCTAACACGATCACATGACCTAATTATTGTAATACATGACAGAAACAGTAAGGTCACTTACACGTAGCCATGTTTTGTCGTTAGTTGAATTCTGTGAATTATTGTGTTATAAATCATCATCATCATCATCAAGAGGAAGCAGGGCTAACACGTTGTGATGGTCAGGATGGTGGTGTGGTGGTGGGTTAGTGGGACGGTGGTCAGGATTGTGGGATAGTTGTTGTGATGGTGGAATCTTGTGATGGTGGTTGAGATGGTGTGGTGGTGTGATGGTTGTGATGGTTAGTGGGATGGTGGTTGTGATGGTTAGTGGGATGGTAGTGTGATGGTTAGTGGGATGGTGGTTGTGATGGTTGGTGGGATGGTAGTGTGATGGTTAGTGGGATGGTGGTTGTGATGGTTAGTGGGATGATGGTTGTGATGGTTAGTGGGATGGTGGTTGTGATGGTTGGTGGGATGGTGGTTGTGATGGTTAGTGGGATGGTGGTTGTGATGGTTGGTGGGATGGTGGTTGTGATGGTTAGTGGGATGGTGGTTGTGATGGTTAGTGGGATGGTGGTTGTGATGGTTAGTGGGATGGTGGTTGTGATGGTTGGTGGGATGGTGGTTGTGATGGTTAGTGGGATGGTGGTTGTGATGGTTGTTGGGATGGTGGTGTGATGGTTGTGATGGTTAGTGGGATGGTGGTTGTGATGGTTGGTGGGATGGTGGTTGTGATGGTTAGTGGGATGGTGGTTGTGATGGTGTGATGGTTAGTGGGATGATGGTTGTGATGGTTGGTGGGATGGTGGTTGTGATGGTTAGTGGGATGGTGGTTGTGATGGTTGGTGGGATGGTGGTGTGATGGTTGTGATGGTTAGTGGGATGGTGGTTGTGATGGTTGGTGGGATGGTGGTTGTGATGGTTAGTGGGATGGTGGTTGTGATGGTTGGTGGGATGGTGGTTGTGATGGTGTGGTGGTGTGATGGTTAGTGGGATGGTGGTTGTGATGGTTAGTGGGATGGTGGTTGTGATGGTTGGTGGGATGGTGGTGTGATGGTTGTGATGGTTAGTGGGATGGTGGTTGTGATGGTTGGTGGGATGGTGGTTGTGATGGTTAGTGGGATGGTGGTTGTGATGGTTGGTGGGATGGTGGTGGGATGGTGGTGTGATGGTTGTGATGGTTCGTGGGATGGTGGTGTGATGGTTGTGATGGTGTGGTGGTGTGATGGTTGTGATGGTTAGTGGGATGGCGGTGTGATGGTTAGTGGGATGATGGTTGTGATGGTTAGTGGGATGGTGGTTTTGATGGTTAGTGGGATGGTGGTTGTGATGGTTAGTGGGATGGTGGTTGTGATGGTGTGGTGGTGTGATGGTTAGTGGGATGGTGGTTGTGATGGTTAGTGGGATGGTGGTTGTGATGGTTAGTGGGATGGTGGTTGTGATGGTGTGGTGGTGTGATGGTTAGTGGGATGCTGGTTGTGATGGTTAGTGGGATGGTGGTTGTGATGGTTAGTGGGATGGTGGTTGTGATGGTGTGGTGGTGTGATGGTTAGTGGGATGGTGGTTGTGATGGTTAGTGGGATGGTGGTTGTGATGGTTGGTGGGATGGTAGTGTGATGGTTGTGATGGTTAGTGGGATGGTGGTTGTGATGGTGTGGTGGTGTGATGGTTAGTGGGATGGTGGTTGTGATGGTTAGTGGGATGGTGGTTGTGATGGTTAGTGGGATGGTGGTTGTGATGGTTAGTGGGATGGTGGTTGTGATGGTTGGTGGGATGGTAGTGTGATGGTTGTGATGGTTAGTGGGATGGTGGTTGTGATGGTTAGTGGGATGGTGGTTGTGATGGTTAGTGGGATGGTGGTTGTGATGGTTAGTGGGATGGTGGTTGTGATGGTTAGTGGGATGGTGGTTGTGATGGTTGGTGGGATGGTAGTGTGATGGTTGTGATGGTTAGTGGGATGGTGGTTGTGATGGTGTGGTGGTGTGATGGTTAGTGGGATGGTGGTTGTGATGGTTAGTGGGATGGTGGTTGTGATGGTTAGTGGGATGGTGGTTGTGATGGTTGGTGGGATGGTAGTGTGATGGTTAGTGGGATGGTGGTTGTGATGGTTAGTGGGATGGTGGTTGTGATGGTTAGTGGGATGGTGGTTGTGATGGTTAGTGGGATGGTGGTTGTGATGGTTGGTGGGATGGTGGTTGTGATGGTTGGTGGGATGGTGGTGTTACTTTTAGAGAAGTTATAAGATCTTTATATCACTGGAGTGTATGAAGGCTGTATCTGGTCTGGAGCTCCTGAGCATCTGGTCCTCTGCAGCAGTGTGTGGTGTTTATAGCGAGCGCTCAGATAAACACTTCTGGTGTAAAATCTAATGAGAGGTCCTGGGACAGCGGGGAGGGAGTTAAAACCTTCCTCTTTTTTACAAACTACAAATTACAGGCATTACAGCAGAGCTGGAGCGTAAACCTACACTTCCTGTCTGAATCGGAGATCTGGGCCGCTTTCTAAACCCGGGATTAAACTTAAGCCTAAAGCAATAAAGGGGACTTTCAGTAGGGACTTGATGCCGGCGTCGCAATTCAGGAACCCGAGCCTTCGAACGGCGGCTCCAAAACATCCCCACAGAGCCGGAGAGTCTGAGCGCGCTACGGAGAGCTGTGTTTATTCCATCGGTTATCCGACACTAATCCCGCGCCTCCCTCAGCTGATCCACATTACTCAGGAATCTGTTATTTAACACTGAGACACGTAGCACACTCAGCCGATAATAAATCCACACGTGGCTTATGGACGTGTGTCAAATCTCTCACTATGCACTACATCCTCACTCCAGCGGGATGTGTAGAGCAGGAACGTCACCGCTCGCTCACACACTTCTGAGAACATCAGGTACAACTGGATTGTTCTTTTCTTGGTTCTCCGTGTCTCTGTAAAGTAAAGCGCTCGGCGCTAAACAGCACAGCTGTCGTACAATCTGTGACGGTGTTAATTACCCCAACGCGAGCAGCAGCTCGTCAACTTCGCACTAACGAACACACCTTATGTTCGGAACGTCGGACGCTCCTCAATCCCACATTGTCTTTTTTTCACTTCCTAGTTCTCGCCATCCATCAGTTTTCTCACCGTGTTCCGAGACGGAGGATACACACAGCGCTGTGTTTACATCAAACACAGGAACACACAACTAATTAAAAACAGACGACAAAAATCTGCTTATTAAGCGTGAAGGATGGAGACAGAAAACAGGACTCAGAAACATTTCCTTTATAAATGGACAGAATTCACAAGAAACATGACAAGTCAATCATACACAATGCTGTTACCATCACACACACCATCTCACACACACACACCATCTCACACACACACACATTCACCATCAGTGTGTGAGTATTCCAATAAATATTGTCAGATTATATTATTCATATTAAACACGTGTTTATACATGTAAGCGAATAGGAACTGGTGATTCGGTCGGTATAGTGATTCTGTCGGTTAAGTGATTCAGTGGGTGAAGTGATTTGGTGTCTCAGTGGGTGAAATGATTAAGTGGGTGAAGTGATTCGGTAGGTGAAGTGATTCGGTGGGTGAAATGATCCAGTGGGTGAAGTGATTCAGTGGGTGAAGTGATTTGGTAGGTGAAGTGATACGGTGGGTGAAATGATTCAGTGGGTGAAGTGATTCGGCAGGTGAAGTGATACGGTGGGTGAAATGGTTTGGTTGGTGAAGTGATTCAGAGGGTGAAATGATTCAGTGGGTTAAGTGATTCAGTGGGTGAAGTGATTCGGTGAGTTAATTGATTTGGTGAGTGAAGTTTACATTTCTGGCATTTGGCATTTGGAAGTGATTCAGTGGGTTAAGTGATTCAGTGGGTGAAATGATTCAGTGGGTGAAGTGATTCAGTGGGTGAAATGATTCAGTGGGTGAAGTGATTCGGTGAGTTAAGTGATTCAGTGGGTGAAATGATTCAGTGGGTGAAGTGATTCAGTGGGTGAAATGATTTGGTGGGTGAAGTGATTCAGTGGGTGAAGTGATTCAGTACGTGAAATGATTCAGTGTGTAAAGTGACTCCTCGTCTCACACACAGTTCTTTGATAAGGTCTCTGTTTTCTGTGAGAGCATCAGGCTCTGAGTAGAACTTTACTGAAAGCTGTAACGTCCCAAATCGCTCTGCGTCTCATCTCTAATGCACTTCAGTATTTTATACCTGACAGAGTCTGCAGAAAATAAAACCTTTATTACAGATAAATCCACCTCAGACAGGAGAGCGTTATAATTCAGGCGAGGCGCAGCAGCGTGTGGTGGCCGTGTTTAAAACTGCCTCCCAGTGCAGAGAATTATAGGGCACTTAGGATAATAGAACACTTTTTTTCCAGATGGCGTGACGGAGGCGACGTTGACTCCTCTGTCTCATCCGTCTATCATTAGAGGAGAAGAACAGCTGGCAAATGGCACGTCTGAGCCGGAGGCGCTAACAGCCCGACACACTGCGGCGGCCATGTTAGATTAGGAGTCAAATAGGTAATAAAACACCTGAAATGCCATCACACTCCACCATCCATCATCAAACACCATCACACTGCAGTGTACACAAACACCAACACAATACACACAAACACCATCACACTGCAGTGTACACAAACACCAACACAATACACACAAACACCATCACACTGCAGTGTACACAAACACCAACACAATACACACAAACACCATCACACTGCAGTGTACACAAACACCAACACAATACACACAAACACCATCACACTGCAGTGTACACAAACACCAACACAATACACACAAACACCATCACACTGCAGTGTACACAAACACCAACACAATACACACAAACACCATCACACTGCAGTGTACACAAACACCAACAACCACGACTCAACTACCACACACCAGCAAACACTCACAAAATACACGTCAAACACCATCAATCTCACTCGGATACCAGGTGTGTGTGTGATGGTGTGTGTGTGTGTATGTGGTGAATGTTGGTTGTTGTAGCTGGTGGTGTGTGTGTGTGTGTGTGTGTGTGTGTGTGTGTGTGTGTGTGTGTGATGGTGTGTGTGTATGGTGAATGTTTGTTGTAGCTGGTGGTGTGTGTGTGTGTGTGTGTGTGTGTGTGTGTGTGTGATGGTGTGTGTGTATGGTGAATGTTTGTTGTAGCTGGTTGTGTGTGTGTATGGTGTGTGTGTGTGTGATCATGTGTGTGTGTGGTGAATGTTGGTTGTTTTAGCTGATGGTGTGTGTGTGTTTGTGGTGAATGTTTGTTGTAGCTTGTGGTGTGTGTGTGTGTGTGTGTTTGGTGTTGTTCCAGTGAGCAGGGTTCTGATGGGTTCTGGTGCGGTTCTCAGTTCTACCCCTTCAGAGCCGGAGGTAAAGGCCGAAGCACTCGAACATCTTCAGCAGCCACTCGAGATGAAAGGCGCTGAAGAGCGTGATACACACTTCTCAAAAGAGCACAAGAACACTCTCACTCCTCCTTTCTCTCATTTCTTGCAGAAACACAATATCTAATTGGAGAAGGAGAGCAGAGGATCATGGGAAATCTTCATCAGGTGCTGGGGCTCTTTGATGTCAAGTGGCTGATGCTGATCTGTTCGCTTATAAAACAGGACATCAATAAGACGAGTGGCTCCACCCTTCACACCCTGCTGTGTGGGAGGCAAGAGTGTGTGTGTGTGTGTGTGTGTGTGTGTACAGCATAAATGTAGCTCATCCAGCGATTGACCTGTGACTTCAAAAATACCATTCCAACTGCTTTAACTCACCGTTTACATGTGTGTGTGTGTGTGTGTGTGTGTGTGTGTGTGTGTGTGTGTGTGCATTTGTTTGACATTTAACAAGAAAAGAGGTTAAGGGGAAAAGACGTCTGCTGCCTGGACGTCTCAAAACATCGAGCTCTCGCTTGGGGCAAAAGGTCGCAAGTCACTTCCATTAAGACACAAGCACTAAACCCCTGAGGGACACACACACACACACACACACACACACACAGAATGCTGAAGGGGCCCAGGGCCATAAAAAAACACATGAAAGCCGGTTCTGTTTGGCTGATTCCCGCATGGCAACACAACACAGTATTTATAACCTTAATGGCTAAAACAGAAGCTCTGAGCTAACGCTAACGCTAATGTCACTAGTCTTAGGTTTCCCGTCAGCGTAGCTAACATGACCTCGCGAGCAAACAAGGCCAGAACTGTGCTCTAAATTCTCCCTTAATCCCTACACTCGAGAACCATGTGCACTATGTAGCACACCGATACTGTCTGTGTTCCTTCTGACCTACACGGTTCTAGAGTGCAGCCGATTCTAGAACTCACACTGTTATACTGTATCTCTGCAGCCTACACTATGTAGTGCACTAATCTAGGGAACAACGAGAGTAAACACCTTCACCTAACACCATCAGAAACAGCACTGTCAAGCCAGTGGGCGTGTCCTAAACCAAATGTCCTATTTACTGCTCACTACATAGAACAAACACCGTAATCTTTACACAGTGGGCGTGTCCTAAACCGAACGTCCTATTCATTCATTCATTCATTCATTCATTCATTGTCTACCGCTTATCCGAACTATACTCGGGTCACGGGGAGCCTCTCGGGGAGATCTCAGGCATCATCGGGCATCAAGGCAGGATACACCCTGGACGGAGTGCCAACCCATTGCAGGGCACACACACACTCTCATTCACTCACTACGGACAATTTAGAGATGCCAATCAACCTACCACACATGTTTTTCCGGGAGGAAACCGGAGAACCCGGAGGAAACCCCCGAAGCACGGGGAGAACATGCAAACTCCACACACACGGCGGGGGCGGGAATCAAACCCCAAACCCTGGAGGTGTGAGGCAAACGTGCTAACCACTAAGCCACCGTGCCCCCCCACGTCCTATTCACTGCTCACTAAATAGAACAAACACAGTAATCTTTACACAGTGGGCGTGTCCTAAACCAAACGTCCTATTCACTGCTCACTTCATAGAACAAACACCGTAATCTTTACACAGTGGGCGTGTCCTAAACCAAACATCCTATTCACTGCTCACTAAATAGAACAAACACAGTAATCTTTACACAGTGGGCGTGTCCTAAACCGATCGTCCTATTCACTGCTCACTAAATAGAACAAACACAGTAATCTTTACACAGTGGGCGTGTCCTAAACCGATCGTCCTATTCACTGCTCACTAAATAGAACAAACACAGTAATCTTTACACAGTGGGCGTGTCCTAAACCGATCGTCCTATTCACTGCTCACTAAATAGAACAAACACCGTAATCTTTACACAGTGGGCGTGTCCTAAACCTAACGTCCTATTCACTGTTCACTACATAGAACAAACACCGTAATCTTTACACAGTGGGCGTGTCCTAAACGAAACGTCCTATTCACTGTTCACTAAATAGAACAAACACCGTAATCTTTACACAGTGGGCGTGTCCTAAACCAAACGTCCTATTCACTGCTCACTTCATAGAACAAACACCGTAATCTTTACACAGTGGGCGTGTCCTAAACCAAACATCCTATTCACTGCTCACTAAATAGAACAAACACAGTAATCTTTACACAGTGGGCGTGTCCTAAACCGATCGTCCTATTCACTGCTCACTAAATAGAACAAACACAGTAATCTTTACACAGTGGGCGTGTCCTAAACCGATCGTCCTATTCACTGCTCACTAAATAGAACAAACACAGTAATCTTTACACAGTGGGCGTGTCCTAAACCGATCGTCCTATTCACTGCTCACTAAATAGAACAAACACCGTAATCTTTACACAGTGGGCGTGTCCTAAACCTAACGTCCTATTCACTGTTCACTACATAGAACAAACACCGTAATCTTTACACAGTGGGCGTGTCCTAAACGAAACGTCCTATTCACTGTTCACTAAATAGAACAAACACCGTAATCTTTACACAGTGGGTATAACCCGCACTTATTTTAGTTACACACTGATACACAGCATTAGTGTTGATTGTTCTAGTGTTTGATGTGAACTCTGCAGGTGTTTATAAAAAATCATTTAGCCCTGGACGGAGGAGTTGGAGCAGCTACACCTCAGTAGTTATTTTTCTCATTAAAGCGTGAGACGAAGCGGACGGCGAACACGTGACACATTTCTACTCCAGACCTGGAGATACGGCAAGTTTCTCACTCAGACCTCTCTGTGATCTGCCTCCACTTTCAGATTACAAACCGCCGGCTCTGCCTCTTATCGCTCTCTTCTCCTTATCGTCTCAGTGCTGATAAACAGCCAGGCCAGGTGAGGGAGCCCTGAGAGAACCCACTCGCTCCGCCCCCCGACCGAGACGGATTAAAGAATAGTCACCGGAACGGACAGGAAACGAATAAATACAACCTGATCCCAAAAAAAAGGAGGAGAGATGGAGGAGAGACGAAGGAGAGATGGAAGAGAGATGGAGGAGAGATGGAGGAGAGACATAGGAGAGAGACAGAGGAGAGAAGGAGGAGAGATGGAGGAGAGATGAAGGAGGGACGGAGGAGAGATGAAGGAGAGACGGAGGAGAGACGGAGGAGAGATGAAGGAGAGATGGAGGAGAGACAGAGGAGAGATGGAGGAGAGAGACAGAGAAGAGACAGAAGAGAGATGGAGGAGAGATGAAGGAGA
>JAUCMX010000021.1:19986615-20024115 GCA_033459395.1 Hemibagrus guttatus | reverse complement strand
CTCGTTAAAAAAGACTGAATCATTCATGAAGTAGACGTGTCTACATCATAACCCCGCCCCTAACCCCGCCCCCAGCACTAATGGAGTCGTGAGAAGAGGTACGATTAAAGCTGAACTAGACTGATTATCAGTCAGACCCAAAAAGATTCACTGACTCAATCAGTATGAATCAGGTTCACTTCACATACAGATGCAGATACAATTCTTACACAGATGTTTAAACAACACTGGCGGATAAATATAGGACATAAATCTGTTTAAAATATTTTCCTGAGTTGGAAATGCCTTGGCTTTGATGTTTCAATTGACCAAATGATTCAATCACTTTAGTGACTGAACAAGACTGAATCATATGGAAGTCTCTGACTGAACGATTCACTGTTTTAATCAGTGATCGAAGTTCAGATAAAGTAATCATTTCCCTTGTGTGGTCTGAACTGCTGTGTTTTCACTGCGCACATGACAGAAACCTCGTGAAACCTGCCTCTTGGTCATGACTGTGATTAGTGAATGATTCTGTCAGTGAATCATTTACCTTAGGGACTCACTCAAAAAGAGTCATTCATAACTACTTTTGGTCATGGCTAAAAGATTCACAGATGAAGTGCTTCATCACGGTTGTAAATATTATTTACACAATTCACAGCCGTTTAAAAAAAAAAAAAGAATGAATCGTTTATCAGCAAAACCTGTCCCATAGCCACGCCCCCTAAACATAGCATCAAACATTATGATTCGTAGTATAACTCGAGTCGTGAGAATTGTCGTAATCTGCAATCGTGAGTAATATTAAAGGAGACCAGATTGTTACTGTTAAATATCATTATTCTGATTATTTCTCTAAATAAAGACACTTGTAGCTACAACAGAGAGGTGGAGAGCGTCAGGAACAAACCCGTACGCGGTTCTGTAGCGGCTCGTTTGACGAACAAATCGGCGTTATTACACGCCTTTCAAATTACAGGCCTCTGTTTTTACAAATCGATAAACACAGAGGCATTGTGTTTTGTTTCGGCCGACAAACAGGCGATTAACGCAGCCGGCACACGCGATGTCAGCGCCGCTGCTCGGTGGTCTCACCGTCTGGAACACCAGGCTTGTAATTATTTAGCAGCTGACTGTGATTATAGGTCATCTCCAAGCCTACACACTTCCTATTAAAACATCAGGCTTCCAGAAACACACACACACACACACACGCACACACACAAAACCTGCACATATGCAAAACATCATGCTCACACACACACACACACACACACACACACACACACACACTTTGTGTTGAGTTTGACCTAAAGTGCACTAGTTATTGTGTAAAGGCCACTAGCACACGCCCCGTCTAGTGTACTTCACACACACTCAGTTTTACTCTTCAGTGTTCGTGTGTAAACACACCTGCAGCGACGAGAATAAAACTAAACACACTTAATTACCCGCTAATTAACATGTGGCCCAAAAATGAACTCGCAATCAGTGTTTAATTTGCACAGTTCACACAATAAAAAGCTTTAAGAGCACAGCTACACCTTTACACTCTTTACACATGCCCAGATCTATGAATATACATGAGATGCAAATAGGTACACGCCCCCAAACACCCCGCCGGAATCAGCTAGCTGACAGGTAGTGAGAGTTAGCATGTGTTCCTCCTGTAACCTGACTGTGACTCGCAACATGAACGTCAGCAGCCTTTTAATGACATCACTAAAGGAGCTCTGGTGTAGCTCCGCCCCTAGAAAATATCAAGTTGGTTACTTTGTGCTAACAAATTTTACACCTGAATAATCAGAATCAGCATCCCGTACCCCCCCCCCCCCCCCATCTCTAAAGGAATGAATTGAAGAACCCTTAAAGGTTCTAACAGTCTGGTTCTATCAGGGGTTCTTCAGACAGTTGAACAGTTTCTTTTATAACACAGAAACACTCTGATATAAACTCTGAGAACTACTGGAACACACTGTACGGTTTCTTTCCTCATCTAAATCATTAAAGTGTCAGCAGAACCCTAAAGCCCAGTGTTTCAGCACAGAATCCTAAACTACACACTGACCCTCAGAGAACCCTGAAGATCCCTCAGAGAACCCTGAAGAACCCTCAGAGAACCATGACGGGCCCTCAGAGAGCCCTGAAGAACCCTCAGAGAACCCTGAAGAACCCAGAAGAACCATCAGAGAACCCTAAAGAGCCCTCAGAGAACCCTGAAGAACCTGTTCTCACTAAGCAGCTCAACCTTCAGAGGAGAATAATCAGCAACAATCTGGAGTTCACGCACACTCTTAAAATAAAGAGTTCTCTGAGGGTTCTGTGGAATAAAGGTTCTGTAAAAAAACAACCCAAAGGTTCTAAGCGGAACATCTGTGTGATTCATCCTGAAGTGTCCTTTATTACAGTTTAATCATTCCATTTAAACAGATATTAAATATTAAGAACATTATTCCTAACTGTTCCTCTGTGTGTGTGTGTGTGCGTGTGTGTGTGTGTAATGTTCCATCTCTCCATTTACTCATCTGTTATCTTTCTCTCTCTTTCTCTTGATTCTCTGGTTCTCTCTCTGCTTCATGATGGTTGAGTCTGGAGGGACAGACAGCTGAAAGGACACCTCAGGCAAAACAGCAGAGCAGAGACATCTCTCTCCCTCTCTATATCTCTCTATCTCTCTCTCTCCATCTGTCTTTTCTTTCTTTTTCTCTCTAGAGCTTTCAAATCCTTCAGAAATTTTGTATGTAACGCATTTGATGCCTTTTGTTGTAAATCAGCTCGTTCAATCAAGACGCTCTTTCAACTCCGACACATCTCAGAAATCCCTCTCTCTCTCTCTCTCTCTCTCACTCTCTCTCTCTCTCTCTCTCCCTCTCTCTGATGGATTCAGGAAGCACATGCCTGTCTTTTTTCCGTCTCGGAGACACTGTCCTGTCTTTTATCTGTGGCTCGGTGCTGATTGAATGGAGAGAGGTTCAGCTGGTTGTTTTATGTCGTTTATCTTCTGTAGTGAATCTGCAGCTTCAGGACCAGGTGCATTATGGGATTGAGTGACCGATGTGACCATTTGTTTATTTTTTATTTTACACACAACATTCCAGTCACAAACATTCCACTGACAAACACCTTTCAAACAAATACACATCTTTAAAGATGATCAATTATTCATTAAACCACTTTCTTCGCGGTTTTGCCGTAACATGAGATTATTTCCTCTTATGAACTGTAGGAGAGAATGAAGAGGCTGAGTTTATCGCTGCTATAACGCAAGTGACAACAGGAAGTACTTTTATTGTGTAACTACAAACATTTTTTTCTTTAATAAGTGAATAGTTTGTGAGTTGCTTTGGTGTGAATGGAATCAAACACACAGGGTCATGTGGTTAGAGGAAAATAATCACACACACACACACACACACACACACACACACACAGCTTTTTTTTCTGTGTTCAGAATACTCTGGAGCTTTTATGTTCTGAAAGAACTCTATATGAATCCGGAGACTCGCATATTTCTGCTGCTCATGAATATTTATAAGCGCTGCACTGATGAGTGATTTTTCATTTCCAGCGTGTTTCTCTGCGCTGCTACTACAGCCATTAAAAATGGATCAGAGAGAGAGAGAGAGAGAGAGAGAGAGAGAGAGAGAGAGAGAGGGAATAATATGTGGCATGATTTTTCTCCTCCATAACAAAATTTTCCCGCCTTAACGAGATAAAAGTAAACGGCGCAGTGACTCACGGAGTGTGAAAGGCGTCTTAGAATGAATTTTTCATGCGCATTGGTAATTTAATACATCGTGGCACCAATTTATCAGATTTCCGTGTCGTTGTCGTTGTCATGGGTTTTTTTCCCCCTTTTTTTCTTTCCGGGAGAATAACAAGCGTATGATCTCGGTCTCGCTGCAGAAAAGCGGCGAGTCTGTTTAGCCGGAGCGACTGCTCTCGTCGTCTCGGATAAAAGACGCTTGCTCTGGCTTTGGAAAAAGGAAACGGAAAAAAGAGACGTCCCTGGAGAGATTTAAGCTTCTCTCATCTTCATGCACGACACAGACGCCATCTTCTCGAGGTGTCATGGAGGAGCGGGACGAAGCACAGAGCTCCAAATCCCAGACCTGTGGTGCTGTTAGCCAATGCTAGCACCGACTGACGAGAACACGGGGCCCGAGGACAGAGCCGCGGAAGCTCCGTGATGAGACGCCGAGACGAGAGTGATGTGTGAGACAAAAGAGACAGAGAGATAAAAGAGAGAGAGAGAAGCTGCAGGGCCTGGGTGAGGCTCTTCTGTGATCATGTACCGATCTTTTAAAGCAGCGATAAATAACCCAGTTCCTGAAGCTCCACAACCTCCAGAGGAACCTTTTCACTCACAGCATCTCAAACACACACACACACACACACACACACAGTGATTTTAATCTTCACTGCATAAAGACAGCTGTTCTGAAATGTAAACTAAGCCACAGCCCTAAAATGAATTCATGCTACAGGAGGTGGAGCTTCCTTAATTGACGGCTTTAATCCGTCCCACCTGCTGCAGATCTGTACTACAGGATCAGCCGGAGCTCCAGGTCTCACACTTCACCCTGTAGGAACCTTTAAAGGAACCAAAGAATGACGTAGAAACAGAGAGCACTGAGAGCCAATAAGTAGTTCCTGCTCCAGAGACGGTACTGTTCTACAGAGTGAGAACTACTGGGTGGAGCGGGTGATGATTTCAGTATAACATCAAACGTTAATTCAACATTGTTGTCTGCTGCACAAGGAACGGGAAATTCCTTCTGCAGAAAATGATTACAATGAGAAACGTGATATTAATAAAACAGATTTAGATTTTGAGTTCAGGTTAAAATTAAAATGTTTTTTAATGTGTTTATACTCTACATTCAGCTCCAGATTTGTTTTAGTTCCAGATGTGCTCCAGTTCCACATTTGTTACAGTTCCTGATTCATTTTAGTTCCAGATTTGTTTCACTTCCTGATTTGTTTCACTTCCTGATTTGTTTCAGGAACTGAAAGCTTATGTGGTATTTATAAAAGTAACGGAGATGAAAAGCTGCAGGATTTTTGTAAGAACATGAATCGTATCATCACTAGAGCTGTCTTTGCAGAATCTGCGTCAGTTCCTTGAAAATGTGAATGTCATGAAGCACACAAGCGTGTGGACATAAAATAATCTAATTTTATAACAAACAAGAATCAAATGTTTGGCCAAATCATGACTGAGGACAAAATAATCTAGAGCAATATTTTTAACTGAACACCAAATCAGTGTTGGAGTTTCTCCCTCTGGCTGCTCTCAGGCCTTTCTCTTCACAGAGCTCTGTTTGCATGCTGAATGTATTTTTTTCTCCAGCCGGTGGATGAATGTGAGCTCTAGAAGAGACACAAACCTGACACTATGTCTTCATGATGACGCATTACAGAACCCTGCTGAGGAAATAAAAGACACGCTTGGCGAGACCGTGAGCCACTCGGAACACTCTCAGCAGCTCTAAATGAACCTCTCTGCTCCTCGCCTTCACATTTATTCATTTAGCTCAAGCTTTTATCCTAAACGATTTACAACTCAGGCAGTAAACAATCTCAGCTTTTCAGAGAACGCAACAGCAACGCGAGTGCTGCAGAACCGAGAGCTGGGATCCTTCAGAATCAATTCTGCCAAGGAACCATTCAAATGTGAAATCATTTATAAAAACCCCTTATTACAGCAAAACAGATTTATTTCATGACATAATACAGCTATTATATGGCATGTAGACTCTTTAAAAAAGTGCTGAAACAAATCTGGAAATGAAACAAATCTGGAAATGAAACAAATCTGGAAATGAAACAAATCTGGAAATGAAACATCTGCAACTGAAACAAATCTGTAACTGAAACATCTGTAACTGAAACAAATCTGTAACTGAAACATCTGTAACTGAAACAAATCTGGAAATGAAACAAATCTGCAACTGAAACATCTGGAAATGAAACAAATCTGAAAATGAAACAAATCTGGAAATGAAACATCTGTAACTGAAACAAATCTGTAACTGAAACATCTGTAACTGAAACAAATCTGTAACTGAAACATCTGTAACTGAAACAAATCTGGAAATGAAACAAATCTGCAACTGAAACATCTGGAAATGAAACAAATCTGAAAATGAAACAAATCTGGAAATGAAACATCTGTAACTGAAACATCTGTAACTGAAACAAATCTGTAACTGAAACATCTGGAAATGAAACAAATCTGTAACTGAAACATCTGGAAATGAAACAAATCGGGAAAATGAAACAAATCTGAAACAAATATATTTGGAAATTAAACAAATCTGGAACGGGAAATAATCTGGAACTGAAGCAAATCTGGAACTAAAAAAAAAATCTGGCTGAACTGAATGTGGAACTGAAACTGATCTGGATCTGAAAGAAGTCTGGAGCTGAAGTGAATGTGGCCCAGAGGCAGTATTTCCAGTATCTCCCTCTGACCTCGGCGCTGTGATCCTGCAGAGACTAAAGCGGCGCTCGGTCTGGGAGAGGTAAAAAACAGCAGCAGTGATGATCTGTTATCATGAGGAACAGAGAGAAGGCGAGGAAAAGAGGCAGAGCGAGATTAAATCTAAGGTCACTGAAGCCACGCTGTAATCTATTCAGAGACAAACGCCGGGTCTCCGAAGCGCATTTGTTACGCGGCCCTGCGGTTTAACGGCCGGCGTTATGGCATCATTTCTCATCATTAGCGAGCTTAAATCGATGTAGCAATCGGAGGGTCGGCACTGAGAACACGACCGGGGGTGGTGTGAGTGTGTGTGTGTGTGTGTGTGTCTGAGACATCTTCACTGCCAAAAAAACAAACACATCAGAGACAAAAAGGCGTCCCTGTGTTTACTGAAACTGTGTAAAATGTTCTAGGAGACATAATGCTAACGCTAATGACACCAGTTTAGCATTTCAGCATGTGTGTTAAAATGATGCTACACTCCTGTAGGAAGGCGTGTGGTCCACATTCCGAGCTAATGCTGAAATTACACAGTTCAGTACTTAGAGCTCAGACCAAACTACACACTTAAATGTTACTCAGAAGTTTTAAACATAAGCAGGAGGTGGAGTTTGTCTAAAACAGGGGCGTGTCTCAGGTACGCTCAATTCTGATCTTCAGCTCAGATAAGGTTGACATGCACATCAACACCATGACTGACAAGTTCTCATTACCTCTGGGGGGCGGAGCTATGTTCAAGCACTATTTGTGATGTCACAAAACACACACAAATGTTTGAACCTAAGGATGATGACACATTTAGAGGAAATTAGCTTCAGATCCCGTGCGCTTGGCTACTTACTCAGCTAACTAAATCGGCTAACATTAGCAAAGGATGTCTGGTGGTTGTCACTCCGAGGGAAGTTTGCAGGCTCTGATACTGAAATCTCATTCTGTGGCTAATGTGAGCTAGCAGTATTTTTAGCAAACCGTGTTAGTGATAACAGGAGGAAGTGGGGGCGTGTCCAAATATGCATATTCATTTGCGTATTCATAGATCTTGGAATTATTAATGAGGATGAAGGTGTAGAGCTGTTTATATAAATGTACCAATGCCATAGCTAAACACACTCAAAGCCACACTGAACCAAGAGAGTGTGTGTGTGTGTGTGTGTGTGTACTTTTATCTCTTAACACGCTCCGCACGGATTTACATGTCTTTTACACGGGTGATTTTGCATAAGCCACTTTGTGTAGAGCGGGGGAGGGGCAACCGAGGATGGACTGATAAACGAGAAGGAAAATGACAGGAAAGAGACGTGTGTGTGTGTGTGTGTGTGTGTGTTCCCTCATTCGCCATATGTTCCTGTGTTTCTCGCTGGAGGAACTCAATGTGGACATGCATGCTCGTTTCCTTCTTCTTCTCCTCCTCCTTCTTCTTCTTCTTGTCTTTTTTTCTTTTCCCAGCAGCCCTTTCTGCCTCCGTCTGCATTAGATATGCTAATCCTCTGGCATTCAGGAGAGCCGGAGCGACAGATTCAGTCCTCCCGCTGAGAGCCACAGCAGCTCCAGAGGTGCATAATGAAACCCCTGCAGAAGGAGCGAGGGATGAACGGAGGAGGGGGAGAACGAGTACGCAGGGATGTGAGGAGGAGGAGGAGGAGGAGGATATGCCAGTTTGGGATGGAGAACATAAATACGGACACAAAGGAGAGACGCTAGGAGACGGGGCGTCACGTTTATCTGCTAGCTGCTACGTTAATGAGGGAATAGCATGAACATCCTGCTGGCTAATCAGCAAATTAGCTACGATCATACATCGTTTATCACACAGCCGTAAGACGAGCGTCACGACATAAAGTGCACACAATCAACCCACTGCTAGAGCTACGATATTTAGCAATGAACACTGATACTGCTTCACAAAAATGCTAGCATCGTCTCAGGAGCTACCTGTTGAATAACACGAAAGGAAACTGTAAATAAAGAGTCAGCTAATTAGCCATCAGTCTTTAAAAGCTAGCTATATTCTATATATAGCTATATATAAAATTCTCTCTAATTAACACCGAGAAAAATGAGCGGCTTTATTAGCAGCTAGCTTTAACTCCATAACAAACACAATTCTGAAATTCATGCTAGCTGAAGGACATTCTAGCAATTAGCACACACTGATATTGTGCTAAGAAAAAGAATATATTTAGTAGCTAGCTAAACAAATAAACAAAATAAAAAAACAATATCTTTCTAGCTAAACAGCGAAACAGTATACAGGATGCGATTCGCATAAAGCATCAGATTTCTTCTTCTTAAATCAGCTTGAGTTAGCAATTAGCCAGCAGTAAATTAGCTAGAAACGTGAATACAGCTCAGTGTGTAATATATTATAACTAATTATCATAAAATTAGCATACTGTCACAAGGAGATTAGCGAGCTAAGAGAGTCATGCTACTATTTACTAACTAGCTATAAAGTAAATATGTAATAATAAATAATATAGAGTAGTAGCAGCTAGCCACAGGTACATGATTAGCATACAATTAGCATATGATTAGCATGCACATGTTTCGTCACATCACAGAATAACATAAGTAAACGGGAGTTACGTGTCACCATCGCGATGGTGTTTTGCTTCTCACTGCAGAGATGAATTGATTGCATGCTAAAGCAATTAGCCGATGCAAAACAGACTCCACTACTTCCTCATGGAAACGGTTCAAATTTCAGGATTCGTTTAGCGGCTAAGCCCTGAGGAGATGATTAGCCGGGTACAGGCTAGTCCTCACACCCGTGAGCAAGACGGAGGGATGAAAAATAATCCTCCATGAAACAGAAATGAACGGCGAGAGAATGAGAAGAATTGAGTTAGCAATCGCATTACGGTCATTAAATTAAAGGTTACGTCGTCAGTCGAGTTTAAATCAAATGCTGATGTGCTAACACAAACCGCTAAAGTGGCTAATCATGTTTAGGTGTGACTGAACAAAAAACAAAATAAAAAAAAACATGCAACTCACAGTGTTTGTAAAAGTGTTAGCAATTAGCATGTAGAAGAAGAACATGACGTCATGATATATTGCTTAGCTCAAACACAGTTTCTGGGCTAAGCTAATGTCAGCAGCATTCTAACAAAAGAAAAGAAGGTGATGGAGTCATGACACGCTGAACTGTTTGAGCTAAACCTGATTAGCGGAGGCTAGCGGAGACCATGCTAATACTGCTATTAGAGTTTGTTTAGCTTTTTCTCTCCATCCTTATTGCAAAAGCTAGTGAAAGTGCTCAGAGTTAGCATGCGGAAGAAGGCAGAGAGCTACGACACTGCGCTGAATTCAGATAGCGGATAGCAGAAAGCATGTTAACGCTGTTATTTACTCAGCTAATGTTTAGCTTCATTCAATCACATTTTCTGACTACATTTCTTTGAGTAAGATGGGAAACAACTAGCAAAAATGCAATGCTAACTAAAGCGAACTGCTACATCACTGCTCGTGTGTTATAGCGTGTGATAAAGCTAATATTCTCACTAGCAATGAGCACTCTTGCTAGCACACTAAGATGTTATGTGAGTTTACTGAAATCAATAAAACTCACGCTGCTAATCACTGAAACAACAACCAGACAAACGTTTTGTTTTTTTTGTTAAATGAATGCTACGTCCCTGTGGTGCTGATATATGGATTAGCCACTTTAGCTAGTGGTCTCTTGTTTCATCTCTCTCTCTCTCTCTCTCTCCATCTGGACTCCAGACTGACAGCATGTCCCCTGGGGACGGAGCTTTAAAGACCCCGAACACTCGTCCTGAGGATGGAGGGAGGCCTTTTTAACCCGCCACCCCCCACACTGAGGGAGAGGAGGAGAAGGGGGAGAGATAATGGAAGAGAGGATGGAGGGATAATAGAGGATAGGAGACAGAGGGCAAGAGGTTCTTCTTCTCTAATTAGCGCTACAGAGCCCAGGAGACCCGCCCGAGCCGCTAGCTTCCTACAGCCACTTCATCTCCCGCTCTGGGGCTGTGTTCCATTATGCATTACAAAAAGCGCTAACACACTAGTTTTTTCATTAACCACACACACACACACACACACACACACACACATATAGACACATACACACAAACACACACTTACACACATATACCCACACACACACACACATACCCACACACATACATACATACATACATACACACACACACACACACAAAATACCCACACACATACATACATACACACATACACACACACACATACCCACACACACACACATATATATACACATACACAAACACTCTCACACACACACACACACAAAACACATAGGTGCATCTCAATAAATTAGAATGTTGTGGAAAAGTTCATTTATTTCAGTAATTCAACCAAATTGTGAAACTGGTGTATTAAATAAATTCAGTGCACACAGACTGAAGTAGTTTAAGTCTTTGGTTTTTTAATTGTGATGATTTTGGCTCACATTTAACAAAAACCCACCAATTACTCTCTCAACTAATTAGAATATGGTGACATGCCAATCAGCTAATCAACTCAAAACACCTGCAAAGGTTTCCTGAGCCTTCAAAAGGGTCTCTCAGTTTGGTTCACTAGGCTACACAATCATGGGGAAGACTGCTGACCTGACAGTTGTCCAGAAGACAATCATTGACACCCTTCACAAGGAGGATAAGCCACAAAAATTCATTGCCAAAGAAGCTGGCTGTTCACAGAGTGCTGTATCCAAGCATGTTAACAGGAAGTGGAGTGGAAGGAAAAAATGTGGAAGAAAAAGATGCACAACCAACCGAGAGAACCGCAGCCTTATGAGGATTGTCAAGCAAAATCCATTCAAGAACTTGAGTGAACTTCACAAGGAATGGACTGAGGCTGGGGTCAAGGCATCAAAAGCCCCCACACACAGACGTGTCAAGGAATTTTGGGTACAGTTGTCGTATTCCTCTTGTTAAGCCCCTCCTGAACCACAGACAACGTCAGAGGCGTCTTACCTGGGCTAAGGAGAAGAAGAACTGGACTGTTGCCCAGTGGTCCAAAGTCCTCTTTTCAGATGAGAGCAAGTTTTGTATTTCATTTGGAAACCAAGGTCCTAGAGTCTGGAGGAAGGGTGGAGAAGCTCATAGCCCAAGTTGCTTGAAGTCCAGTGTTAAGTTTCCACAGTCTGTGATGATTTGGGGGGCAATGTCATCTGCTGGTGTTGGTCCATTGTGGTTTTTGAAAACCAAAGTCACTGCACCCATTTACCAAGAAATTTTGGAGCACTTCATGTTTCCCTTCTGCTGACCAGCTTTTGAAGATGCTGATTTCATTGTCCAGCAGGATTTGGCACTGCCCACACTGCCAAAAGCACCAAAAGTGGGTTAAATGACCATAGTGTTGGTGTGCTTGACTGGCCAGCAAACTCACCAGACCTGAACCCCATAGAGAATCTGTGGGATATTGTCAAGAGGAACATGAGAAACAAGAGCCCAAAAAAAATGCAGATGAGCTGAAGGCCACTGTCAAAGAAACCTGGGCTTCCATACCACCTCAGCAGTGCCACAAACTGATCACCTCCATGCCACGCCCAATTGGGGCAGTAATTAAAGCAAAAGGAGCCCCTACCAAGTATTGAGTACATGTACAGTAAATGAACATACTTTTCCCGAAGGACAACAAATTTACTAAAAATGTTTTTTATTGGTCTTATGAAGTATTCTAATTAGTTGAGAGAGTGAATTGGTGGGTTTTTGTTAAATGTGAGCCAAAAACATCACAATTAAAAGAACCAAAGACTTAAACTACTTCAGTCTGTGTGCACTGAATTTATTTAATACACCAGTTTTTACAATTTGAGTTGAATTACTGAAAAAAATGAACTTTTCCACAACATTCTAATTTATTGAGATGCACCTGTGTATACACACACACACACACACACACACACACACACACACACCACACACAACACAGCTGTAGTCTGACAGCCTGAGGTGTGTCTCACACACACTGACACTCAGTAACACTCAAGTCCACTAAAGAAGTGCAGTCACACTGGGAGACATCAGGAACGACAGAACAAAAACAAAGGAAAAGAAAAGAAAACAGCAGCATTTTTTCTCCCTGTACCTCTGAATCATACAGCTGCAGCTTCTTTCTTCTTCTTTTTCTTTCTTTCTTTCTTTTCTTCCTTATTTCTTATTTTATTTCTTGTTAATTTCTTTTTCTTAATTCATCCCCCTGTTATGTTGATTACATTCCTTTTTTCCCTCTATTCATCCTGTTCTTTTTATCTTCTTTCTCTTGAGAAATTTTCCACATAATTCTGTTCGGAGTGTTTTGTGTGTGTGTGTGTGTGTGTGTGTGTGTGTGTGTGTGTGTGTGTGTGTGTGTGTGTGTGTGTTGTTCTGGCTGCGATGCTCCATGAAGAATTCCTCTCATTCCTCACTTTATTAAACACGACCTTCAGAAGGGTCAACACCATCACACACACTTTTCTCCTTAACCTCCACTCTAACATCTCTCTCTCCCTCTCTGTGTCTCTCTCTCTCTCTCTCTCTCTCTCTCTCTCCGCTCTCTGTCTCTCTCTCTCTCTCTCTCCTCTCTCTCTCTCTCTCTCTCTCTCTCTCTCTCTCTCTCTCTCTCTTTCCTCTCTCTCTCTCTCTCCTCTCTCTCTCTCTCTCTTTCTCTCTCTCTCTCTCTCTCTGTCTCTCTCTCTCTCTCTCTCTCTCTCTCTCTGTCTCTCTCTCTCTCTCTCTCTCCATCCAGAATTGCTTTTTCTCCATTTTCCTACATCCTGAGTGTGTGTGTGTTTATTTGAGTGTATGTTTGGCTGCAGGAGGTGCAGCAGGGTGTGGCAGAGTGTTGTGTGTGTGTGTGTGTGTGTGTGTGTGTGTGTGTGTGTGTGTGTATATAAGTCACTCAGGGACAGAAATAAATTCCTGCACTTCTCTGCAGTGTGTAATTGGACAGAGCCGGCGCTAACCTCCGGGTCATGTCTCCACGTGTTACTCTGCCTCCTTTTACACGCCCTCCCCGAGCGGCCCTTAACGACCTGAGAAACAGGAAGTGGAAATCTCTTGACGCAGGAGTGATTTAGTGAAACAGCCGCAGGTCTGAGAGTCACTGCAGCTCTGTGTCCTGCTCCACACACACACACACACACACACACACACACACACACACACACAATCCTGAATTTTCAGGATCTGTGGAGACTAATTGTACATAAGTTATTTATGTAAGTGTACATGAGGAGAATATTCTTCATCTCCCTCGTCATCTCCCTCGTCATCTTCCTCTTTATCTTCCTCTTTATCTTCCTCTTTATCTTCCTCTTCATCTTCCTCTTCATCTCCCACAGTTTCTCGTTTTAACTCTGATCTTAATGAAAAATAAAAAGCCATAAATTCACGCCTGTATTTCCTTTTCAAACAGGAAGTCAGAGTGACCTGCGTGGTGACGTGCTTGTACAGCCAATAGCGTTTGAGATATGGCAGGCCACGCCCCCTGCCCCATTCTGAGCAAGCTGGCTAATACAGAGAAGAGCAACGAGTCAAATCCAGGGCCGATTTAATCCTAGACGTCGAAACGGCGTGTGTGTCTGGAGTTCTGGCGTACGTGTCCGAGGTGAGGTGGAGCTTCAGCGTCGTGGAGGTGGAGCAGCGTTCCAGCCACTAAAACGATCTCCTGAAAGGTCACATGACCACACAAACTCCGCCCACATCAACATGAATAAACTCCAAACATTTATTCTTTTATATTTAAATGAACACATGGACAAAAAAGTTTACTGCTAACGAGCTGCTACTGTAGAGCAAGACACGCCCACGGGGGCGGGGCATATCATACACTCTACAGAACATTTAATTGGAGGATCACGAGATTAGTACAGGATGAGTCATCACAGAGTTTCATCTTTTTCACCAGAAGTGATTGAACTACAAAATTAAAACGAACGGCAAGCATTTTTTCAGATTTTTTTGTAGATATTTTGTTGTACTGATAAATATCTACAAAAGAAAAAAACAAACAAAACTCTGAATCACTGATCACTTCAGAGGCATTTGGAATTTTTAATTTAAATTCCAGCTACACACACACACACACACACACTCCTTTTTTCTTTCCTCTATCTATCCTTTCTTGTTTCTCTTTCTTTCAGTTGATCTTCATCTTACTTACTTTTTCCTTCCCCTCACATTTTATTTGTTTCTATTTTCTTTCTTCTCCATTTTTCTCAGTGAGTTTTATCCAGCAGATGTCGTGTTAGCGGTGGATGCTAACACACAGTGTAAGAGTGTGACTTTAGATGTTTCTGAGTCTTTTCTTGGTAATTTATTGACATCTCTGAGGTAAATGTTGACGTTCCGGATCTTTCTGTGCCATTCTCTCTCTCTCTCTCTCTCTCTCTCTCTCTGTGTGTCTACACTTATCGCCTGCATGCTAGCTAGGTAAATGATTAGCCGTATTCATCTAGGTTATGTTCAGTGTCGACTACCTAGTTGACAATTCCTAGTTGCCTAGCAACAGTGTTCGCCTGATATTCACCTGAAATTTGGGTAGCGGTTGATGCTAAGTGTAGCAACAGTGTCATTTTAGTCTTTTCTCAGAATTTCCCTTCACACCTGAGGTAAAAGTTTAAGTTCTGGAAGTTTTCACTCTCTGTAAACTACTAAGTGCTAGTTAGATTGACAAATTGTTAGCCTCAGTTGTTAGCTAGCTTATGCTGTGTGTGTGTGTGTGTGTGTGTGTGTGTGTGTGTGTGTGTGTGTGTGTGTGTCACTGCTGAATGTTTTTGTGTGATTTTGGACAGACTGTGATTTGGGACACAGATCTGAACGTAAAGTGAACACCACGCTGTTTATCTAAATGAAACACAGCGGGGATCAGAGACACTCATCATCTCCTGGATCTCTCTCCCTCTGTCTCTCTCCTCTGTCTCTCTCCCTCTGTCTCTCTCCCTCTCCTCTTTTATCCATTTTTTTCCTATACGTCTCTTTACATCTCCTGCTCTCTCTCTGTCTTTCTTTTCTGATCTCTTTCTCTTCTCTCTGTCCTTTTCTGTGTCAAATTGCCCATTCTCTCTTGCTCGCTCTGTGTGTGTGTGTGTGTGTGTGTGTGTGATGAATGGGCCGTGCTGTACAGGGAGCGAGCCCCTGTGCTCATGGCTCGTTTAGCCTCCGCTACGCTCACTCGCTCATCCTGCTCTCTCTCTCGCTCTCTCTCTCCCTCTCCCTCTCTCACTCACACACACACACACACACAGGAGGATCAGTGTACAGATTCAGCCACTGGCCTTCTGCTGCCAAAAGGTGAAAGTGGAGGAAGTAGCAATGTTAGCACAGAGAGAGAGAGAGAGAGAGAGAGAGAGAGAGAGAGAGAGAGAAAAATATCACACAAGAGGATAGAGTGAAAAAGGTGGAATAATTCATCATGTGTATAAACAGAGATGAAAATCTGGAGTGCATGTAGCATAAATGGCACAGAAGTGAAGCTCTACACTGATATTAACTAGAAGTCCATGACAGAAAAGCAATGCTGATGCTAACGCTAAAGCTGTGAAACTGATCAATGTTACAAGCTCAAGGTCAAGTTATATTCATCTGCAGAAAGGAACTGAAACTATTTTTAATGTCTACGTTAGTCAGTAGCGCTAGCTAAACTAGCAGAAGGCCAACGTCAAAATAACGAGACAGTTAGCATTTAGCATATCTTTACCACCTATTCCATAAACGTTACATAAACATCATGTTACAGAAATTCCACCATATCAACGTTTACACACTTTATCAGTGGAGTGTGTGCTGGACATGTCCGTGTGAAGGAGCTGTTGCTATGGAAACGATATAAACCTGCGCTAGAGTCAGAGCTGCTGTTAGAGAGAATTAATCACCACCTGATCCACCAATCAGAGCTCAGCAGCAGAGCCGTATACAGTAAATATACACCGCAGACGTGACCTCTGGACTGGAGATCAGACAGATATTGATGTTAAATGTAATGAATTGGTGCCGTGACCTGCGCTTGTTTATGTTCAGAGCGTTTCAAGGGGAATGGAAGACTTTTATTCTCTCACTGACGTGTAATTGAATGAACAGAGAAGAGAATTTGAAGCCTGTAATTTGCTGAACCTGGACGTTGGCAACATAATGCTAACGTCTAAAAAAAACAAACGGAATGAATTTGCGGTCGATTAGAAAGCGGTGAAGCTGTCAGCACAGTGTGAAGCAGACGACACCGCGCCGCGCGCTTCCTCGTTATTTTCTGCATCTGATGTTTATTTCGGATTTTTTCCTCCGGTCCAATCAGAGCGGATCTCCGAGCGCACACTGACAGCTGCGACAGCCGGGCGACAGATCCGGAGGTGTGTAAACAACCTGTGTGTGTGTGTGTGTGTGTGTGTGTGTGTGTGTGTGTGAGTGAGACAAGGGACGGATCGTGACAAATTCAGGAGTAAATTTCCCCGCTGCTTTGGTGTCAGCGCGAGAGACATGAGGCCTCACGGGACGACGGCGGAACAAGATGTCGCCTGTCGCAGGAGCGTCGTCTGAAAATAAATAACGAGCGTGATTTGGGTTTACTTGTCAACAACGTCGAGCTTTTATTTATTTATATATTTGTTTGTTTATTTATTTATTTGGTAAGATTGATGCGACACCGGTCCTCAGGGACCTGCGATCTCACTCCGAAAACAGATGTGCAACGTTTCCGTGGCAGATTTTATGCTTCTTTTTTTTTTCTTCTTTCACATAAAAAATGTAAATTCTCGGGAGGATTTTCAGTCTCGTGTTTAACAAGCAGACAACAAGAGAGAGAAAGAAATGATGATTACATCAGATTTATTTTATAAACACAAATAAATAACCAACTCTGACTAATCAACACTATTATATTACAGAGTTTATAGTGTAGTGTGTAGTGTATAGTGTGTAGTGTATAGTGTGTAGTGTATACTGTGTAGTGTATACTGTGTGTAGTGTATAGTGCAGTGTGTAGTGTGAAGTGTATAGTGTGTAGTGTATAGTGCAGTGTATAGTGTGTAGTGTATAGTATGTAGTGTATAGTGCAGTGTGTAGTGTGACGTGTATAGGGTGTAGTGTATAGTGTGTAGTGTATAGTGCAGTGTATAGTGTGTAGTGTATAGTGTGTAGTGGATAGTGTGTATAGTGGATAGTGTGTAGTGTATAGTGCACTGTATAGTGTGAAGTGTATAGGGTGTGTAGTGTTTAGGGTGTGTAGTGTATAGTATGTAGTGTAGTGTATACTGTGTGTAGTGTATAGTGTGTAGTGTATAGGGTGTTTAGTGTATAGTGTGTAGTGTATAGGGTGTGTAGTGTATAGTGTGTGTAGTGTATAGTGTGTGTAGTGTATACTGTGTAGTGTAGTGTATACTGTGTGTAGTGTATAGTGTGTAATGTATACTGTGTGTAGTGTATAGTGTGTAATGTATACTGTGTGTAGTGTATACTGTGTAGTGTATAGTGTGTAGTGTAGTGTATACTGTGTGTAGAGTATACTGTGTAGTGTATAGGGTGTTTAGTGTATAGTGTGTAGTGTATATTATGTAGTGTTTATGGTGTAGGGTGTGTAGTGTATAGGGTGTGTAAGTTTATAATGTGTAGTGTACTGTATACTGTGTGTAGTGTATAGTGTGTAGTGCATAGTGTGTAGTGCATAGTGTGTAGTGTATAGGGTGTGTAGTGTATAGGGTGTGTAGTGTATAGTATGTAGTGTATAGTGTGTAGTGTATAGTATGTAGTGTATAGTGTGTAGTGTTTATGGTGTAGGGTGTGTAGTGTATAGGGTGTGTAGTGTATGGTGTGTAGTGTATAGTATGTAGTGTATAGTGTGTAGTGTATGGTGTGTAGTGTATAGGGTGTGTAGTGTATAGTATGTAATGTATAGTGTGTAGTGTATAGTGTTTATGGTGTAGGGTGTGTAGTGTATAGTGTGTAGTGTATAGTGTTTATGGTGTAGAGTGTGTAGTGTATAGTGTGTAGTGTATAGTGTTTATGGTGTAGGGTGTGTAGTGTATAGGGTTTATGGTGTAGGGTGTGTAGTGTATAGTGTTTATGGTGTAGGGTGTGTAGTGTATAGGGTTTATGGTGTAGGGTGTGTAGTGTATAGGGTGTGTAGTTTATAGTGTGTAGTGTAGTGTATACTGTGTGTAGTGTATAGTGTGTAGTGCATAGTGTGTAGTGTATAGTGTGTAGTGTATAGGGTGTGTAGTGTATAGTATGTAGTGTATAGTGTGTAGTGTATAGTGTGTAGTGTATGGTGTGTAGTGTATAGTATGTAGTGTATAGTGTGTAGTGTATAGGGTGTAGGGTGTGTAGTGTATGGTGTGTAGTGTATAGTATGTAGTGTGTAGTGTATGGTGTGTAGTGTATAGGGTGTGTAGTGTATAGTATGTAATGTATAGTGTGTAGTGTATAGTGTTTATGGTGTAGGGTGTGTAGTGTATAGTGTGTAGTGTATAGTGTTTATGGTGTAGAGTGTGTAGTGTAGAGTGTGTAGTGTATAGTGTGTAGTGTATAGTGTTTATGGTGTAGGGTGTGTAGTGTATAGGGTTTATGGTGTAGGGTGTGTAGTGTATAGTGTGTAGTGTATAGTTTTTATGGTGTAGGGTGTGTAGTGTATAGGGTTTATGGTGTAGGGTGTGTAGTGTATAGGGTGTGTAGTTTATAGTGTGTAGTGTAGTGTATACTGTGTGTAGTGCATAGTGTGTAGTGCATAGTGTGTAGTGCATAGTGTGTAGTGTATAGTGTGTAGTGTATAGGGTGTGTAGTGTATAGTATGTAGTGTATAGTGTGTAGTGTTTATGGTGTAGGGTGTGTAGTGTGTAGTGTATAGGGTGTGTAGTGTATAGTATGTAGTGTATAGTGTGTAGTGTATGGCGTGTAGTGTATAGGGTGTGTAGTGTATAGTATGTAATGTATAGTGTGTAGTGTATAGTGTTTATGGTGTAGGGTGTGTAGTGTATAGTGTGTAGTGTATAGTGTTTATGGTGTAGAGTGTGTAGTGTATAGTGTGTAGTGTATAGTGTTTATGGTGTAGGGTGTGTAGTGTATAGGGTTTATGGTGTAGGGTGTAGGGGTTATGGTGTAGGGTGTAGTGTACAGGGTTTAGGCTGTAGGGTGTAGGGGTTATAGTGTAGTGTATAGAGTTTAGGCTGTATGGTGTAGGGTTTAGGCTGAAGGGTTTAGGGTTTATGGTGTAGTGTATAGGATTTAGGCTGAAGGGTGTAGGGTTCATGGTGTAGCATGTAGAGATTATAGTGTAGGGTGTAGGGGTTGTGGTGTAGGGTGTAGTGTTTAGGCTGTAGGGTACAGGGGTTATAGTGATTTCCTCATGCACACAATACTAATACTGAGGCTTATACACTAACACTCACTAACATACCAGTATGCACTCAGGCCTGTGATTCTTTATTCTTCTACACCATCAGACAGCCATTAGTTACTAAATGTTAACACTAATGCTAACGCTAACGCTAATGCTAATTCAGCACGTGTGAGAGACTTCAGAGACGAAGTGAGCAGCCACAGAGTCTCTATTTGCACAGCAATCATCTCGAGGAGGTTTAAGGAGAACCAGCTGTGGAGAAGAGAGTGCCTGAGGTCAGGAAATGTGTGTGTGTGTGTGTGTCTGCTGCAGAGGTTTTATTTTATTCCGAGATATATCATATTATCATAACACTCGTCTGGCACAGACCAAAGGCACTACACACACAGACTCGGAGTCAGTGAATCAAAAGTACTTATAGACTCGGAGTCAGTGAATCAACAGTATTTATATACTCTGAATCAGTGAATCAAAAGTACTTATAGACTCTGAAGCAGTACTAAAGTTATAGACTCTGAAACCGGGAGCCATTATGACGTACTCAGCGTGGTGAATCCAGCTGCATGCGATTGGTTGATTTTGATGATGTCATCAAATTGTGTCTTTCCAGAAACTTCCACGGAGCAGCAATTTTCACAAAAAACACACGTTTCAGAAACATCTGCACGAAACCCCTCCTTCCCCCGCAGCGCTTCATAAACATTGCCTTCTGGAAAGTTTTAACTAATTATACGTTCTGAGATGCTATTAATGTTCTAGGCCAGGTTCAGAAATACGATGTAGGCCAGACCACAACGCAATCTCCCTCGACCATCAACACGACAGTCAGCGAACAGCTCGGTCTGAGGCCTGCCGCATTCCACCCGGGAGACGGAGTGTGCGCCTGTGTGCGATTTAGCTTCCAGTTCCAGTTTGACACAGTTTAAAGAGCTCTAATTGAGAACAGAACAGAAGGATAAAAGAAGAAAAATCACACATTGTGTCCTCTCTCCCCCCACGCTCTTTAGGCTGAGCAAAAAATATGCAGAGAAAAGTGCTGAAGAAAACCTCCGAGGGCTTTAGAGCCAAGTGCACTTCATTTCAGTGCTAGTTCCTCCTGCAGACTGAAAGCTAAATCTGTATCTCCCTAAAGTCCAAAACCACATGCTCACTTGATTAGCCTAAAACAACTAGTAAAGCCTAGACCACAAAGCTAAGAATACTTAGCATTTTAGCAAAGGTGTTCTTTCACAGGAAGCTAATAGGCTAAGGCATCTCAAAAAGCCAAAAAAAAGCTAAAATCCCTAGCTTTGAAATTTAAGGAAGCTTCAGGGCTAGCTAGATAGCAAGACAGGCTAACATTGTAGGAAGCAAAGAGTTCAAATATTTGGAAAGTACCATCTCCTGGGAAGATAAAATGCTAAGGCCTGCTAAGACGCTAGGGGAGCTGAGACTTAATGCTTTTCACAAGAAAGCTAACACTTAGCCTTCTGGGAAAGCATTCAAGCTAATGCATTAATGCAGCACAAAACTAAACTGAGGACTCTGAGGAAACCAGGGTTCTGTGGAACACTTAATGCTCTTAAATGAAGCTAAGCTAAGAGCTAGTGTGCTAGGATGGCCAAGCCCCAAATACAGTTCCGCATGCCGGGATTTAGCGTTCCACAGACAGGAGGATGAAAGTGCGAGGCTAGAAACAGAGACTGGAGGAAGAAGTACTGATAATCAGCTTAATGCATATTTATGAGACACAGGTGTGAATAATGATCAGTGGGCGGAGCTACATGTTTGTCACAGTGTCTCTGTTTTTTATTCTTTTCTCTCGCTGTCTCTCTCACTTTCTCTTCCTGTCTCATTTCCTCTCTGTCTACCCCTTTCTTTTTTTCTCTGTCGTTTTCTCAATCTCTCTCCACCAGACTCCTTTCTCCCTCTCTCTCTCTCTCTCTCTCTTATTATTATATAGTTATGGAAGAACTCATTTCTTATTTATTAGATGCTAACCAACTAGCGCGCCTCCTGACAGTCCTGTTAATGACCTGTCTCACTCTCTCACTGTCTCTCTCTCTCTGCCCCCGTCTGTCTCTCTGGCTGTGCAGACAGGATGTATGGGGTGAGGGGAGGAAGAGGAGGGAAGGAGAAGACCCGAGGGAACAGCCGAAGGCAGACAGACAAATATCCACTGACAGGTGTGTGATTAAATCAAAGCTACAGCCGTAAGTGCTGAAGTATCGAGCTGTCACTCGCAATCTACAGCCCTGTGACATCATCTCACACACACACACACACACACACACACACACACACACACACACACACACACACACACACACATGCTCTGGCCATGTCCCAAACCACTCACCCCTATTGACCATTCACTTTATAGGTCACCTAAACAGCACGACTGTAGACATGTCCCAAACCATGTGCCCTATTCATCCACTATACACTATATAGGCAGCCTAACACTATCCATCCTCAGCCCGCTTTGGACATGTCCCAAACCACACACCCCTATTAGCCCTTGTGTGTATGGAGAGGGACGGTGATTGAGTGAGTGGTGCAGCGTTTATTCCTTTTATATTGAGCTCCATGTCCATGATGATGATGATGATGATGAAGATTCCACATTAACAGGATGAACTTTATTGCGTGTTATAATTTAATTTTTTTATGAGACTGTAATGTGTTTTATTGTGAATTATATAACGCATGGAAACGAGTATTTTAGCTTTAACGGCTTCTGCAGTTACGCTGCTGCGTTCCAATGAGCTGAAACGTCCCCTAACTCCCCTAACCCCTACTGTCCACCCTCATCTGTGTGTGTGTGTGTGTGTGTGTGTGTTTGTGTGTGAGAGAGATTTTTGGGACACATACCTTGTAGATTGATGACGGTGTTTTGTGGCCTATATAGTGAATAGTGAGTAGTGTGTGTGTGATATGGGACACGCCCACAGTGATGGTGTTTTTCAGCCCTAGATAGTGAACAGAGCTTATTATTTGAGACACGCCCACAGTGATGGTGTTTTTCAGCCCTAGATAGTGAACAGAGCTTATTATTTGAGACACGCCCACAGTGATGGTGTTTTTCAGCCCTAGATAGTGAACAGAGCTTATTATTTGAGACACGCCCACAGTGATGATGATTACATGGCCTATATAGTGAATAGTGACTCGGGTCTGTGTGGTGATCTAGTGTGCTAACCTGCTAGCTACAAGCTTCCATTTCTTCCATTTGCGCTTCCATTTACCAGTTCAACAAAGTAAAAAGGGAAGTTTCAAAGTTGTGTGTGTGTGTGTGAGACCTGTGTACATGCTGATAAGCTTCATATCTCACATATCTAATCACATTACGGCTCGTCTCTGCGAGTGTGCGGCCATTATGGCGCAAAAGTGCTCCGAGTGATTTCCCGCCGCTGAAGGTCATTGGAAAAGTGCAGCGAGGAAATGAGCGTATCTATATCAGCGCCTTGTAAAATTTTACGACGCCGTTTCGCGTCGCTATATAAAACGGTCACGGGAAACGAGCTGCAGTAGATTAACCTGATGACCCTGACGTCTGAGCCAGGGAGAAGAGACTCCATGAAGGAAAGTGAGTTAGCATAGTAATCAACGCTATGCTAAAAAAACGGTCGAATATCAGCGTGTTCATGAGACGTTCCACAAACCTGGATGTTCAAATCATCTGAAACACCAGTCATGACATTTCTCAACATAGAACATTAGTTTGATTAGCATTCGTGTGTAATTTGAGTTCTGAGTTTTTACTCTCTTCTAATTTACTGACACATCTGAGGTAAACGCTAGTGTTACACATTTACAGCTACATGCTAGCTAGCTGCATCACAACTTTAGCCATACAGCGCGTTTTTATAACTAACTGGCCAACACACTAGTGTTCCACATTTACAGCTACATGCTAGCTTACTGCATCACAACTTGAGCCATACAGCGTGTTTTTATTATTAACTAGCCAACATATCTGAGGTAAATGTTTTTAATGTGGTTAATGTGTGTGTTTCCTCTCTCACCGTGTCTGTAGAAATGGATAAATAGCTAGGCTCAGTGTTTACTTGACTGTAGCGATTGATGCTAAGTGCAATAACAGTGTCATTTTAGTTGCTCTGAGGCTTTTCTTAGTAATTTTCCAGTACATCTGAGGTAAATGTTGATGTTCCAGGTTGTTTCGTCTCGTTTGTTTCTGTGTCTGTATAAAACGCTTAACAAACTCGTGCTTGCTAGATAAATTGTAATGCATTCCAGTTGCTTGGCAACAGTGTTCACTTGGATGACCAGTGAAAGTTTGTTTATTTGAGCATTTTAATTCCGACCAACAGGGTGCAAAAAACTGTAGGATTTTGAACATTCTAGAACAAACAAGACTTAGCGGTGGATGCTAAATGTAATAACAGTGCAATCTTAGTGATTTCTTCTGACTTCTGAAGTAGAAGTTGTTGTTCCAGTTGGTTCTGTGTCTTTGTATGGTCCTAATGTAGGACTGCCGCTCCTGTATGTACTGAATAGCTAAATTATGTACAGTAACAAAGCTTGAGTGTTTGACCGTACTTCTTGTTGCCTAGCAACAATGTTATTATTAATTTAAGCATTGGATAGCAAACATACAACACATTTATTTCTTTGTGCTGCTAAGTTTATTGGTAACACTGGTATTTACAACAATGTCTCCGATGCTAACTCTGTTGTTAATTAGCCAATTAGACCGTTTTATTTTTTAGAAGAGGGACTTTTATTATATCATAGTCTTTTGTTATGTGTTCCAACAAAATGCTAGCAATCTTTATGTCACGGTAAAGTGCTATACTTTAGGAGTAAATCTGTAATCGCTAATCCCTCTATGCCTTCTGTTGCCTTCTCTTTTGCTACATCAACAATATTCTCATCCTCGTCCCTCTGAATGGGCTACGTTTTCACTTTATGTGCGTCGTCGCGTGGCCGATTTGTCTCTTAAATCCCACAACTGAGAGCCATAACGCGCTATCGCTCCTGCACTCATCTTTCACGCTCCTCTAGAGACCATGCCGCTAATGCTCTTCCTGCCCGCTAACTCCACTTCCTGGAAGTGCAGATCTCCTGTGGGCCATCAGACGCTGCATTAGCACAGACAGATAGCAGGAGACAGAAAGTGAGAGGGGGGGGGGGAATGAACGAGAGAATGTGCTGCGGTTCTCCTCCGTTCCTTTCCCCAGACTGGTGATGAATTACTCATGCCTGCCTGTGGCCTCCAAAGCTCACTCCAATTCCTTCCCTCGTTCCCTCATTCGAACGCTCCCAAAGGCTTCTGTACATTAGCGCTTCAAATGCTAGCGTACGCTGAAAAATCCCCTCAGAACCAAAACAGAGCGATGGAGAACGAGAGAGAGAGAGAGATATACGCCGAGGGAGGACACGACAGAAATGATGGGCTGAGACACAAACCCTCATTATCGCTCTCAATGCGCCCTTACTGAAGTCCCCTAACGACTTTCAACACATTCCTTCATGGCAGCTCCCTAGCTAAATCCCCACTTAAAAGTAAGCTAGCAATTAACAGCCACCCTTAGCCCACAATTTATTTTGTGACCAGTTTTGAGCCATGACGTGACCTGACTTTGTTTAATATGAAGCTGTAGAAACACCTAAGCGTGGTTAGCAGTCCATGCTAACTGCAGTTACAGAGTTGTTTTAGTGGTGTCTTTTCTTAGTAATTAAGCGAAAACATTTGAGGTAAATGTTGATGGTCTGGATGGTTCTGTCTCATTTCTGCTCCCACTGTGTCTTTGTCTGTGTAAAATACCTAACAGCTTATTGCTAGCTAGCTAAACTGTAATTTCAGCCATTGTAATTTAACACAGCTGAGGTAAATGTTGATGTTTCTGTGTTGTTTCCATTGACACAGTAATTTAATCTGTCTGTATAAAAACTCTGTAGATCCGGTTAAGCAGAGTGTACTATTTTTTAAATCCTATGCTAATAAATAAAACAAAGTTAGCATTATTCTAATTAGAATGGAGATTAATTAGGCTTCAACCCCCTAAAACGTATCATTTCTAGGGTTCAAAATTCTCCTGACTTTATGATGAAGTACATCAAGCAACCTTCTACAGCGATAGCTTAGCTAATTTGTTACACTGCAAATATAAGCAGTGTTTTATGCTAGACACTACCTAGCTTGATAGCCAGCTAGCGTGGCTAATTCAGCAGAAGGAGAATATGGATCTCTGGTCAGAACATGGAGGTGTGTGAATAAAAACGCTCCAGTTCTGATCCCTCCTCCAGCCCTCAGCTAGCACACTTCACTCTGGCTGATGGGAAAAGTGAACGAGGCTGCGTTAAAAGCAATCTCGCATTCCCCCGTCCGCCGAGAGGAGAAATAAAGGGCTCGTTTTATGAGACGACGTCTATGACGAGCTTTTTTCCCCCTTCTCTCTGAGCTGCCATTCTCCGTCAAATTATAACACGTCCATGAACTCGATTCCCTCGCTAGCGCTTACAAATTAGTCCATTAAGCTGCCCTTTCTCTCCTCCAAGCCCGAGAGAGAGCAAGAGAGAGAGAGAGAGAGAGAAAGAGGCAGGTCCCAATTATAATTTTACAGTGAGAACACCATGTAAAGGAGGAGTGAAGGAGACAGGAGAGACGGCTAAACCCAGATCTGAGGGAATCAGTGGCAATTTAAAGCCATAAAGCTCTACAAAAAGACAAATTCTCCGCTCGTTACTCATCATCAACAGCGACGGCGAGGTTTCGTGTGTGATGGTGGTGACGGACGAGCCTCCGTCGTCCATTATAGAGGTCAGGAGGTGCAGGAAATGGCTTCTGGATGAGCTGAAAGAACAGGCTGGTGGTATAAATCAGACAGCGAGCTCTGATAACGATCTGATACTTTAGAATCCGACTGAGAGATCGGATCAGAGTGAAAACCCTCACACACCTTGGGCTGAATAAAGCTGAGTAAATGACACTGAGGTGGTTTAGATGATTCCTCATCACGCTGGACGAGATCCTAGAAACATCTCAGTCCAAGTGACAGCGTGCCATTTTGTAAACACTCTATTATGTGTTCAGTGTTTGTGTCACAAAGCGCTCTCTTTAAACAGCCAACTCATTTCTGATGATTCACTTCATGATCATCCAATTCATATATATGCTCCGCCCCCCGGGGGGGACATATCTTTCTCTACAGTAGCAGCTCGCTAGCTTGGGTATGTGTTTTCCTGCACACTGTTCCTTTTTCCTAAAAATATGAAATGTTAAAGTTGGCAGAGTTTGTCTGGTCAGTTTGAAGAAACTCTGTGATGACTCATCCTGTACTAATCTCATGATCCTCCAATTAAATGTTCTGTAGAGTGTATGATATGCCCCACCCCCTGGGGGTGTGTCTTGCTCTACAGTAGCAGCTTGTTAGCAGTAAACTTTGTTCTTTTTGTCTGTGTGTTCATTTAAATATAAAAGAATAAATGGTTGGAATTTATTCAGGTTTTAGTGGCTCGGTGCTGGAACGCCGCTCCCTCAGTCTTTGTTCCCATCTCCGTCAGTGAGAGTCAGTGAGACGGTTTTATCCCCCACTCAGACGCGTCAGACGTCTCTGTCTTGGTGACAACCCCGCAGCTCTCCGTCACCGTCGGCGACGCTGTAGCGCCGCCTCACCTCGGACACGTACGCCAGAACTCCAAACACACACCGCGGATTAAAGTGGTCCTGGATACAGCGTTCAGGCGTGAGGGTGAAATCCTACATGGCTGAAAGTTTATAAGCTGCTTATAACTTCGGCACACGGCCACACTGACTTCCTGTTTCAGAAGGAAACACACCGACAGAATCATTTCTTTGCTCAGAAACCGTTTCAGCAGGACTTTAAGCAATCGATGTGGCGTCACAAAGCGGATATTCAGATAAATGACGTGGACGAAACCTGGCTGCGTCGCCGTGGTGAATAAGGGATTAGTGAATAATGTGGATGAGAGGAATAGGCTGGATTAAGGTTCGATAACTGATGGAATAAACACAGCTCTTGGAAGTGCACTCAGAGTCTTAGACTTGGCTGCAGCGTGCCTCCTCCTCCTCCCTCTGCCTCCACCCCCACCACCTCTCTCTCTCTCTCTCTCCCTCTCTCCCTCCCTCGTGGTAGATGGCTGAGTTCCTATTTTTGCCGCTGACCCTGCCAGTAGTTCAGACAGCGTCTAGTGTGCGTATCTGATTAATTGGTTCTGCGCCTCGTTTTGCACCGACGGCTAATGAAATCACGTAGGAATTAAGCCGTTAAGGGGCCAAACATTTCTCCTTGGCTCATCTTAACAAGCCTGGAAAGCAGCAGTGCTCACACACACACACACACACACACACACACACACACACACACACACACACACATCTCTCCCGAGCCGTGCCAGCAGCAGCTTGCATCCAAGATGTTCAAAAAAGGCCGAGAGACTGAATTTAATCAGGGGAAAAACCAGAGTTGGATGGAAGTGTACAAGATCCAAGGGTTGAGACGAAGGGAGGAAGGGAGGAAGGGAAGAAGGGAGGGAACCGAGGGAGTGTGGGCTGAATTTAACAAGCGGGGAACCTCGTAGATTTAAAGGCGCTGCTAAAAATTTATGGAAGTGCATTTGGAACAAGGCCACCGTGAACAGCTTGGCCAGCCGAGCCTAATAATCCCCACGCAATTTTTCACCCAATATTTTATCAATAAAAAAGCGGTTAAAGAAGCCACGGCGGACGCCATCTGGAACCACCGCTTCGTTCCCTAAATCCCGCTGTCGTTAAAACACTTCTTGGCAGCCATGTGCAGATGAGAGCAAGAGAGGGAGAGAGGGAGAGGGGGAGAGAGAGGGGGAGAGAGAGATAGAGGGAGAGAGGGAGGAAAGAGGGAGAGGGGGAGAGAGAGAGAGAGAGGGAGGAGAGAGGGAGAGAGAGGAGAGAGAGGAGAGAGAGAGAGAGAGAGAGTGGGAGAGAGGGAGAGGCAGAGAGGGAGGGAGAGGGAGAGAGGGGGAGAGAGAGGAGGAGGGAGAGAGGGGGGGAGAGAGAGAGAGAGAGAGGAGGAGGGAGAGAGGGGGGAGAGAGAGAGAGAGAGAGAGAGAGAGGGGGAGAGAGAAAGAGAGAGAGAGTGAGAGAGGGAGAGGGAGAGTAAATCTTTAGATGCTTCAAAAATATGTTTACTCCATCATCATCATCATCATCATCATCATCATCATCATCAGGTGCAGGATCAGGATCAGGATCAGCAGAATTCCACCGCAGGGTCGGATCCAGGGTTACAGCTCCACGTTACCTATTTATTTATTTATTTATTTATTTATTTATTCCCCACACTCCCACACGCGCTCCCGCAGGCCGTCACGGTCCGGCTTTCACCACACGCTCGGGTTTCACCAGAGGAGATTTACGAGGTTTACGGATCCAGCGCCGAGGGCTCTCCAGGGTTCACGTCTGGCACAAAGCTGGTCATTTACATGTTCGCAGTTTGGCTCGAGTGACCATTCCAGCGTCCAGCATAAACTCTTAAAAATACAGAGGAAAAAAACACGGATCGAGTTTCCGTTTATGCAAATCCTTCTTCATCCAGCACGTTTTTACACGTGGAGCTGCACAGAGATCCTCCACATGACCCTGCTGCTTCCTCCGGGTTCTTCAGTTTCCTCCGCTGTGTGTGTGTGTGTGTATTCCCGGGAGGAGAAAGTGCAGTGAATTAATCTGTTTTTCTTTTGGCAGTATTTTATTTAGGAAGTCTTCCCGCTATCCCGAGACATTCCTAGCACGCTTATTTACCAACGAATCCCCTGTTCCAGGGAAAACCGTGCATGCTTTCCGTTCTTTCCTACTGGCCTACTATGCTAGCGCTAGCTGTGCACACAGGTTAATGCGGCGGGATTACGAGGGGCTCGGCACTCGCGGCGTCATCTCCCCTAAAGCCTCTGAGGCACGTCACACTCGTTTACTCGTTTGGCAGCCGTCCCTCCATCCATCGCGGCATATTCCGTCTGTCAGGGCCATGTGTTAGCGCTCTTCAGAGCCTCTGCCAGCTGCCTCTCGATGACTGCAGCGGGATTGCGCTAATGAAGTCAAATTAATTTAATCGAGGCCCCGTCTAACCTACCCGCTCTGCCAGCAGGGAGGGGAATTTTTATGCCAGCGTTCCAAAAAAAGGAGAGGAAAAAAAAAATCCTGTCAGAACTCATAAAGTGCACACGCTGGCTCGAGAACTAGTGAGACGCTAGCAGACGACTAGCGGCTAAATTACACTTAAAGGAGCTGTGGTGTGTTAAGGTTCCTCAGAAGGGCTGTAAAAAATCCCCAGAGACCCCATTTTCCTGAGAAGCGAACAGACTTCCCAAGTCATTAAAAACTGCTAAAAAGAGAGAATGGGAGCGCTAAATGAGCGCTGGTGGCTAGCTAGTGCGGTTACAAGCGGCTTCCCGTCTCCCCGTGTGACTCCAAACCCACTCCAAACTTTTATGTGCGCCTCTTTGATAGGAGTATTATGATTATTTTTTCCCTCGCTAATCCGCCGAGCCCCGCACCTTTCCCCTCGCTGGAACGGATCAAAGCCGGCGCTTTTTTAACTCCATCTCCGGATAATTGGAAGCAGACGTGTGTTTTGGCGCTCGCTTTTCCTGCGTTTGTCCTCCGGGGTCTCTTGCTTTTTTCTCTTTTCTTTTCTTTTTTCTTTTTAATTCATCACCTGCACCGAAACAAAACGGCACAAGCCGAGATGACGCGCTTCCTAGAGTGCTGCGGTTTTATCTCCGAGTGACTTCGCAACGTGTGCTAGTAACACACAGCTAGAGCTAGCACTGATTGGCTTGGTTTTCCTCATCGTGCGTAAGTTCCTTTGCGTGCTAGCTATAACGGTAACCTCAGTGCTAACTGATAGCAACAAACTACAGTGTACAAATGAACTGTGTGTTTCAGCACTCCATCAATGCTAATTTGAGCGTTAGCCTGTTTGCTATAATGCTAGTTTAAGTGTTAGCCTATAATGCTAGTTTAAGTGTTAGCCTGTTTACTATAATGCTAGTTTAAGTGTTAGCCGTCTTACTGTAATGCTAATTTGAGAGTTAGACTGTTTACTATAACGCTAGTTTAAGTGTTAGCCTTTTTATTATAATGGTAATTTGAGCTTTATCATGTTTGCTATACTGCTAATTTGAGCGTTAGCCTGTTTACTATAATACTAATCTGCATTTAAAGTGTTTATTGCTACTTTTTAGTTAGAGTGTTTGCTATAATGCTAATTTGTTATTAGTGTTTAATATAATGCTAATTTGCATTTAGAGTGTTTACTCTGATGCTAGATTGCGGTTAGAATGTTTACTACAGCACTAGTTTGAGCGTTAGCCCGAAAATCTTACGAGCATGATGACGGCTCATTGAAGGCTTTGACTATTTTGGATGCTAACCAGACCAAACGGAAAGCTAATCTGGATTTGATTTCATAGTGCTGCAGTTAACTTCAAAAGAGACTCGAAGACCGTGAGGAGAAAAAAAAAGAAAGGAGGGTAAAACGTCTGGCTGGAGTAAAGAACGCTAATAAATTAGGGATAAAAGCACTTCCACATTACCTCAGAGCCATTAAATCCAACATGGCCGCTGTGTACTTCCAATCATCCACACGTTCTTCAGGACTCTTCACGAAAAGCGCCGCGCTCTCCAGGGGAACATTACCGCAAACGGCTCGGGTTAACTTAATAGCAACCATACGGCGCTTTATAACTGTTCCTGATTGTCTGTGGCACTTTGTTGGAACGCTGTGTCGAGCTCCTGGATCGTGCTCTGGAAAACATCAAGCGGAATGCTGGCTAGCAGTTAGCGCTGACCCGTGTCTGTTGAATAAAAGACGTTTTAAGCGTTTACATTTTCGCAATACTCGAGTATGACACGCAGATGGGACCGAGCGCCACACACACACACACACACACACACACACACACACAAATGTTTTCTTTAGCCGACAACATCTGCATCCAATGTGCACTTTTATAGCTAGCTGATGTGGAAAAAAATGTTTATAGCGTTTGGCAAACGATCCAAAACAGTGTTCCGTGTTTCTAACAAAAGCCAAGAGAAAAAAAACAAACACAAACCTGCGCTGTGACTTTAAATCCAAAACACACGTTACATGTTAGCGTCAGGCTATTAGCGTCAACCTTTATTAAATTGCTCATTAAACATGAGGTCATTTCCGGGAGCAGCACACTAAAGGAAGAGACGGTTCTAGCATGAATAGCAGAGATTTAGTATGCTAGTTAAACATGTAATGCTAATCAGGTGAACAGAGCACTTTACCATTACTGACTATAGCACACGCTCAGCCTGCATACTATACTGCTAACTTGCAGTTAGCCTGTTATCTATAGCGCTAATTTGCAGTTAGCCTAGTACCTATAACGCTAACTTGCCGTTAGCCTGTTATCTATAATGCTAATTTGCAGTCATCCTGTTATTTATACTGCTAACTGACAGTTAGCCTATTGTCTATAATGCTAATTTGGAGTTAGCCTGTTGTCTATAACGCTAATTTGCAGTTAGCCTGTTGTCTATAACACTAATTTGCAGTTAGCCTGTTATCTATAACACTAATTTGCAGTTCGCATGTTATCTATAATGCTAATTTGCAGTTAGCCTGTTATCTATAGCACTCATTTGCAGTTCGTCTGTTATCTTTAACGCTAATTTGCAGTTAGCCTGTTTGCCCTTTCTCAGTCTGAATGAACACTGTTAGCATCTATCGGCTACGTTTCCACACGTCAGGGTTATGTTTGGACCGGAGTCTCGTTTATGTGTCCAGGAACCACGTTCCGTGTTTAGCATATGGTGAGGAGATGATTATAAACATGAGGTCATGCTAACGGCTGCCTTTTTATGAAATCTCATTCAGCAGGCAGAATCAGAAACGTAAACAGCTCCATCTGTAGGATTAAACTCAGCCTGTGAGGATTTTCCTCTTCAGATGCTTAGCACTAACGCTGAGCATGCTAACAGTATTTCAGAGCATGAGCTAAGATGGAGCTTTTAGCTGGCTGTTTGTGAGAACTGCTAGCATGTGGAACTGTTCTCTACAACTCTAAACAATCCTGATTAGCGACATATATTTGTTATTCAAGTTAGTGTTATAAATAACAGGCTAGCTATTAGAAACTATTATTAGCTATAGAAACATGAGGGAAAGCTAAAAGCTAACACTTGGTTATTTTAATCCATGGTATGTTTTGATGGCACTGCCCTGGGTTGGCTCCACCCGTAATATTAACATTACCCACCCCTCTAACACTCCTGCCATTTGTGATAGCTCTGCCCATCTGTTGGCCCCACCCTCTGAAGCACCTGGTCAGTCATGTCCCCTCTGTTGTGCTGGGCCCACCCCCTTAAACAGAAGGAAGTGAGCTGCTAACGTTACTCTCCAGAACATGCTGAATGTTTCACACTTGTTTATTCTCAGACTAAAACAAACAGGAATTCTAGACATTATTCAGATGAAACATCAGCGAGCTGAACCAAAACTAATATTTTATCGTGTCACGATTAAACGGAACACTTCAAAATGAGTTTCCCTAAAGACACGCCTTCTGATTTACACTCTTTAGGGAAAACACGGCTGCTTTCAAGAACTAGCGCTAATAATTTATGGATAAAAACAAGAATAAACACACTTCATATGCAGACGCTGACAAAACGTCTTGTGTTAACTGCCGTGGACTCGGAGACCTTCTGGACACGTCCTCCAGTCACAACACAACACAAACACAACAACACAAACACAACGCACACACTAAAGTCATGACCTGGACTCTGTCACCGCTGCCAAAACTGACAAAACATTTCTGTAAACAAACAGACAAAAAAACAGAAAATGTCTCGCAGATACACTTTATAAACATCAGAAAAGTGCGCTAGCTTCCCTCACGATGAAGTGGAGGAGACAGAACTGTAGCAAAACATCAGCAAAATTAGCCTTGTGTAAAAAAGCTGAGACACAAGAAAACAGAGGACATGAAAAAGAATTTAGCAATAAACAAGTAAGCATAAACAAGTAAACAAACTAAAACACAGACCAGCGTTCTAACACTGACTATCGTTACAGTAAACACTCTAAACACTGACTAGCATTACAGTCAACACTCTAAACACTGACTAGCGTTACAGTAAATGCTCTATACCCTGACTAGCATTACAGTAATTGCTTTAAACACAGACTTGCTTTACAATAAACGCTCTAAATGTAACGCTCTAGCATTAGAGTAAACGCTTTAAACACTGACTAGTGTAACAGTAAACATTCTAAACACTGACTATTGTTGCAGTAAACACTCTGAATACTGACTAGCGTTACAGTAAACACTCTAAACACTGACTAGCGTAACAGTAAACGCTCTATACACTGACTAGCATTACAATCAACCAGCATTACGGTTACGGTGCTTTACAGCAGTATATGTAGCATTATAGTAAAGAGACTAAAACAAAAAGAAGGGATGGATAGAAAGATGAAGTGAGGGATGATAAAGAGAAGGATAGAGAGATGAAAGAAGAGTGGATTGATGGATGGATAGAGAGATGAAGTGAGGGATGGATAGACTGATGATGTGAAATGAAGGGGAGATGGTTGGAGTGGATGGACAGCTAAAGGAAGAGATGGAGAGAGTGAAGGACAAAATGGAGTAAGGGATGAAGGACCAGCTGGAAGGGTAGCACAGTGATGAAGAGATGGAGGGAGGGATGAAAGGAGGGGAAGTTTTGAGCCGAAGTGCTCACAGTGTGATTTGGAACACAGCCGTGTGGGAGTGGCATGTGGGCATTAAGGTGCGAGCGGCGTGTCCATGTTAAAGCTCACGTCGCGTGTGTCACTTCTAATTTCACGGCATTCCCAGAGCTGAATCCCGGGCTGATGGCGGGATATTGCGGATAAATTGGTTGGGAATGAAAGGCGGCACGGCGGCTCGCTCTTCCCCAGGTGCGCTTAATCTAATTTGATTAAAGAGATGAGGACGGATGATGGCCGTGTGGAAACATCACACCGCTTCATCTTCACCTCCATAAAGAAACTATTACAGCCCTGTCAGCTCCGCCCACACCGAGGAAGGGGTGTTTATTACTCACGCTCTGGGGGTGAGGGGGGGATTACACATCATTAACTCCCACAGAATCGGAGAGAGAGAGGGACAGAGAGACAGAAGGAGAGAGAGAGAAAGAGAGAGAGAGAGAGTGACAGAGAGAGAGAGACAGAGAGATGGGTAGAGGGTAAAAGCATGAAAGGAAACTAGCTTTACAGTAAACACTACACAAATTAGCATTAGATTAAGCATGCTAATGCTGAACTAGCGTTAGAATTGATGGCTAATCATGATCTAGTTTGGAGTAAAGAAGCTAATCATGAACTAGTGTTGTAGTCTGTAGGCTAATGATGAACGAGTGTACAGTAAACAAGCTAATACTGAACTAGCGTTGTAATAAACACTACACACGATAGCGTTATAGCACACAGACTAATTACAACATTTACAGTAAACATGCTAATGGTAAAACTTCACCATAATAAACACTCTACTAGCATTACTTTCATTACTAGCATTATAATAAAACAAGCTAATAACCTAGCATTTAAGTAACACAATCCTGTTAGTGTTAGCGTGAGTATTAAGGAGGAGTCAGTGAGGTGATCTGCCCTTCTCTGCAGGCGGTATAGTGATGGATGTGTAGTTTGTGTTTTTTCCTGCTGCTGTTTCTCCCTCGTCATTGTTGCTGAAGCAGTTTTATGTAAAGGAGCTGAAGGTGTGCAGGTGCAGCGACGGTGAGTAGAGCGTGTGCGTGTTCAGGTGTGTTTAGCACTGACGGATAAGCGGCCATTGTTCTTCTGTCAGGACACACCTGCTCGCTCTGCTACATGAGGAGACATGATACAGGAATCCTGCGCTCTGATTGGTGGATCAGGTGTTGATTAATTCTCTCTAACAGCAGCTCTTAATCATTCCCATAGCAACAGCTCCTTCACCTGGACTTTGTGTGGACATTGTAAAGGCTAAGACGCTAACTGAGCTTACATCTGATCGTGATGTTAGGAAATGATGTGAACCACATACTCACTAAAATGACATTAGCTCAAATTTGGCTGATTAGCTAATTAGCGGTTAGCATGTGAGTGTAGAGCTCCTGAACACGAGGAAACGCTTCACAAATGCAGAATGTTCTAGTGTCCAGCATGTAGCTTTAAGTAAAACACCAAAAAGACATACAGTCTAGTGAATGGGACGGAACCGTAACATTAATGTTTGAGAAAGAGCACTAGCTAGTGCTAAATTCTAGCATTCTATTTGTGACACAGCCTTAAAAGAAGAACTCTAGCTAATGATGAATGCTAAGATTTGGTGCTAAGCCTTAAGATACTTCCACTTCATTACGAACACTTAGTAGCACTTGGTTTGGGATGAAGCCTTAAAAAGATCGAACAAGAACACTAAGTAGTGGTTAACACAGAGCCTTAAGATGGCCGCCACTTCAGTAAGAACATGAATCAGACTTAAACTGTGGTGTCTGGTTTGGGACGGAACCTTACAATGACTAGCGTCCTAACGAGAACTCTAACTAATGATGAAACTTAAGATTTGGTTTGGGACTCTGCCTTAAGATGGCCGACACTCTATGTTAGCTTTCAGTTTTTAAAAATAAATTCTACTGTACGCAACCTTTATAACGACCGCAGTTCTAACAAGAACACTAACTAGTGATGAACTTTTAGGATGAAGCCGTAAAATGGTCAACATTTGACTAGGAACACTAACTAGGGGATTGATTCTAGCAGCTGGTTTGGGAAACAGGCTTAAACAGTGTACTAGCTTTAAAAGTGATTTGGGACACGTCCTCATCACGGCTCTACTGAGAAGCTAAAAAAATCCTGAAAATGTAATTATTCGTTTTTATTTGTGCAGAAACAGAAAGAGGAAATAAAGGAACTTGAGTTCTCTCTCGTCAACCTGAAACGCTGTTAGCTTTAGCGAGTAGAAAGATAAAAACCTACTGGCTAGCAGGCAAGCTAGTGCTAATGCAATTGATGAGTAAACTGGGAGCTGAGCTTACAGGAGATTAGCGGCGCTATCGGCTTCGTTTAGCGGTGAGTAATTACTTAACGAAGGGGAATTAATGCTCGTGAGACAGACGTGACAGAGACGCAGTTCAGGAGGAAAACATGGCGATAACGGCTAGTTTACATTTCCAACGTTAATCTCACACACACACACACACACACAAATCGTTAACGGCACACACTCCACAGTGAGAGGAAATACACTCAGTAAAGCCAGAGCATCTTCTAACAGGAGATAAATTCTACCCATGTATGAAGCATGAATACGCAAATTAGGACACGCCCCCATGTCCTCCTGCAACCCCGAACATCCCTGAGGTTCCTGAACAGCAGATCATCATCACCGTTAAATTTGCATATCAGGCATGACTGGATTGAAGAAATGGAATTTTCTTGTGACATCAGAGTCTGGGCTCATGTATAAGCCCCGCCCCCAGATGAGTTCTACAGAGGGATGAAGGCAACGTCTCGGATGTAAACGGAACGATCGGAGCTCCCGAGTGAAAGGGTGGGAGGAGCGGGAGGAGCTAGTTCAGGTCATACCACAATCAAACCATCAAACATCAACACAACACAAACGTGCACAAAAAACACAACTGTCTGTCTGTAAACTCTACCTGTCTCTCTCTACACCCTCACGCTACACCTCTCTCTCTCTGTCTCTCT
>JAUCMX010000021.1:19911615-19981615 GCA_033459395.1 Hemibagrus guttatus | reverse complement strand
TCTCTTTCTTTGTTTTTTCTACTATCTCACACTTTTCCTGTTTTTCTCTTTTTCTCTGATTTCTCCCTCTTTCTCTTCTATTTGTCTCCATTTCTTGTATTCTCTTACCCATCTTTATCCCTCTCTTTCTTACTCTTCCTTTTGTTTTACCCCACCAGTGACTGTAACGGAAATGGAAAAAAACAGAAACCTTTTGATTTAAAGTTGTTTTAGCTGTTGTAGTGTTTTATCAGCGTAATTTTAGTCCCTCTGAGTCTTTTCCTAGTAATTTACCAACAAATCTGAGGTAAAAGTTGCAGTTCTGGATGGTTCTGTGGAGCGTCTGTCCTCACTCTGTCTTTACTCTGTACGGATAAAACACTACCTAGCTAAAATACTGTATATAGAAGAAGAAGAAGAAGAAGAAGAAATACTGTATATACCTCAGCTAAATTATTAGCTAACTTTTGAGCAGCGATCTTCGTTCCCAGTTTCCTAGCAACAGTGTTCTCACACATTTTAACAACTTAAATGATGAGGATGTTGTATGATTCCATGTCCAGCGTCTGACAGAACCGCTAATGCCGTGACTGATTAGTAATGGAAACATGAACTGATGCTAATTCTTAGCTACAGGTTTCCATTAGATGTCTTAGCATTCCTTTAAGACTACTTTTAGATGGAGTAAAACTGAAAGATGAATTTTGTGTGTATGTGTGTTTGTGTGTGTGTGTACAATGCTAATGACAAAAACTAGCAATAAACACTTTTAACAACATTGTCATCCAATCAGCATCATGTTCACACCGTCTTGATGAAAATGAACGGTTCATCTGATGTTTGTAAACGTGCCAGCTTGTGTGTGTGTGTGTGTGTGTGTGTGTGTGTGTGTGTGTGTGTGTGTGTACACATGTGTGTACGTGTGCGTCGGCTGGCTGTCTATTACGGCTTTCCCTTGAGTCGCTGCACCATATGGCAGCACATATGCACCATCAATTAAAGCTCCTGTAAAACTGATTGAACACCAGCCAGAGCTGTCTGTCTCTCACCTGTCCTCTCTTTGTGTGTGTGTGTGTGTGTGTGTTGGTGGTTTTCAGATCAGAAGGTAGTCTTGCACAAGTTAATGTCATGACTTGGCATGTGCCTGTGTGTACAGCTAGCATAATGCGACCTGATAAGACCAGTGGGTGTGTCTTTGAGCCACTATAGGAATATTCATAGTCTTAAAAATCACCTCAGAAATGTTCAGAGGCTTTCTCTTGTTAGCCTTCCCCCAGGTTTAGCTTATGTTAACATGCTAGCAAACATTTATGATCAGATATTCTGTTTGGGTTGCACATGATGCTAAACTGAGAACTAGCATTAGCGGTAAAGATTGGGAACATTTATAAATATGACATAAAAAAAACCTGTCAAGTTACCTCAGACAATTTCTCAGAGATGCTGTCAGGATAGAGCATGTTCTAAGTAGAATTAGCAATTACAATTATAAAAATATATAAAACATTATCATCTTAAATTCTGTCAGGTTTGCTTGTCTTAGCCTAGCTTTAAAATTTCCCCAGAGATCATGTCAGGTTAGATTATGTTAGCTAGTTAGCAAGATTTATAAGTATGACTTATAATATAATATGACTTATAATTTTCTCAGCAATCCTGTCACATTAGCTCATGTTAGCCAATGTCAAGCTAGAAAGTTTTTAATGCTGGCGTCTTCCATCTTGAAAACTGCACATATGACTGAAAGAAGAATCCTATATTATTTTGTTGGGTTATTTCATTCCTGTGAAATTGTTAGTGGTTCTAGCATTAGTTAGTTAGCTAGTTATGTTAATCAGTGTGCTCTTTACTTATTCCTGTTAAATAGCTAATTTTAATAGCTAGGAAGCTAGCAGTTGCAGGTTTGCAAATATCAGAGGTGGAAAGCTGTTTAATGACGATTATGTTTACATGCTAATCAGAAAGAAGAGAGCAATTTTCAGATTTTCAGAAGATAGCATGTTAGCTTAAGGAACCAGTACTTGTCAGAGTAAAATTAGCACAAAATAAATGAAATATGAGAATGTTCGAAATTTCAAAGCAGAAAAAAAAGACTTTTAAAAACTTCAGACCAAGCTACACAGCTATCTGTGTGTAAGTAATTAGCATGACTCCACATACAGTTACTGGCATCTAAAATCTTTTATAAAACTTTATATCAGACAGCAGTTGAAAACTCCTCTGTGAATATTTTTGCTGTCAGTGAGGAACTGTACGGAGATTTCTGATTGTAGCGCAAAACTCAGATTTAGCACAATTAGCGCTAGCTCCCTAAAACACAGAGACATTTCTTCTCCTCTTCCTTCCTTCTGTGAGCGACAAACCAGACACGCTTCTCAAAAAAAAAAAGGCTGTAGACGTCTAATCATCGGCGAGATCAAAGTAGAAATCTGACGTTCGCTCGGATTTAGATGTTTTTCAGCATCTCTTTTTGTGCAGACGTTCCGCAAGGACATTCTAAAGTGACAGAACGCAGCAGGAGAGCACAGATAAAAAAGCAGAGATGTTTCTAGCTTCTCAGGCTCATTATTTCCTGATGGCAGAAGATTTTCACACACACTCACACACACATTTCTCCGAGAGTGAGACTAAGACAGGCGTTAAAGAAAATGCTGCAATTTTAAAGCTTTAGAAAATATTCACACGTTCAAAATCGTTTCGCGTCGTATAAGCGGAAGTGATAAACAAGCTGAGCGCAGTTAGCTAATAGCACTATCAAAAAAAAATCCTCATACTTGTTGTTTTGGTGTTTCTCTTTAAAAAATAAAACATCTTCTTGATGCATCTCAGCTTGATTCTGTTTTGGTTTGTTAGCATGACGGACACACTGGCGGAAATATTTAGCTGTTAATGTCTGACTCCATCCAGAACCTTCTAGTATCCTCCAGCCTGGAGAAATAAACATGTCCAGTGTGCAAAGCAACTGAAGAACCTCTTTCATAAAATCCTGAAAACATGCCATACAGACGTTTCCCTCATAGCTGCACTCGCTAGTCACCTCACTGTCAATAATCCTGTACAGGAATCTCAGGAACCACCGAAGAGCAGCATTCTGAAATTGGCCACTTCCTGGGATTTTCAAATTCGGTTTGAAAAATTAGCTGACAGACCAAAAGTGGTTCTGGCACTAAACAGAGTGGATACACATACACACACACACACACACACACACACACACACACACACACACACACACAACAGCGGTATTCGACCTTCTGGAGGATTCTTATTTCCTCTAGTGGCTCATTTATCTGAAAACATATTGAATTCCAGTACAGAAAGAAAAACTTCCTCAAATGAATAGCTCACCAGGAAAAGCTTACGCAGATAAAATCAAACAGAAGAATTTTTTTTTCATTAAAATACCAAAGAATGCAAAACCCCAGACTCCTGCAGAGATGCTCATGATGCTAGCAGTAAATAAAACACTCGTGGCATTGTCTAGGTTAAAATCTCACGGGCTAGGAATGATGCGAGAATCCTAAAATAAATAGTTCACAATGAAATGCTAATGTTGCTAATGGTGTGTAAAAGCTTGTGTGAATCTCTAATCTCAGGGCCTCCGGGTTCTGCTCCCTCAGTCACGAGTTTCTCAAAATACCCTCATGTGCTAACTAGCATACGTGCTAAAAGTCTCTGATTTAAACTGATTTTCACCAAATGCGATAAACACCGTTTCAGATGTTTCTGATGATCAGATGATGCAGACACGGAGACCTGGAAGTCCAGCAGCTCAGGAGCAGAGGATTAAAGAAAACAGAACCCTATAAAAATATAGTCCTGATATAACTAAGGACGTGAGAACATCCTGAGGAACCTGGAGAACTGTAGGACACATGGAACAAAGAGCCCTGGGAACACAGGGTTCTGATGATATAGAGCCTTACTACAGACTGTCCTAGGAACTAAGAGAGTTGATATATCACCCTCAGCGTTTAGATCAGCCTGGAATCAGAACCCTGGAGGTGTAGAACATTAGTAATCCAGAACAATTAGAAGAACTTCACGGAGGAACATTAAAGACCTCAGAACATAACGCTGAGTGCACATGACCCTAGAGCACAGGAGAAGTATGTGTTCTAGGAACATAGGACTCTGGAGATCATATGGTGCTCTGAAAACATTAGAAAACAGAAAACAGATAACATAGCAGCCTTAGAAAATACAAAGTGGTGAAGAGAGGGAGAGAGATCCTTGGAATCATAATGCACTGGGAATGTAGAGTCCTGAGAACATACGGAACCTGAGACTAAAAGACACAGAGTTCAGGGTTCTGAGAACGTTGGGCTTCAAGAGCATGGTGTCTTAGGAATATAAAGCACTGAGAAGATCAGAGCCTCAAACATAGGGCACTAGGACCTTGGGAACACTGGATCCTGGAAAAACCATGTCCTGAAACATAGAACACTTAAGAACCTAGTGCACTAAGAACCTAGTGTGCACTAAAGTTTAGTGTCCTGCAACACAACACAAACCTCATGAGGTCCAGAGAAATCACTCAGTTTAGCTTTCACCTCAGGAAGATAAAATATCTCCAAATATGAGCAAGAAATGCTAATGATACTAATAAATAATAAAACCTATGATACTGTAAAAAAAATCTATAAAGAAATACATAAATATTTAATTTAATTAAAAAACATTTCAATAAAAATATTTCTGCAACCTCATCGGAGATTGATGAAGTAAAATTGCCGCTGCAGTAGACAAGAAGCTAACACTAAAGTGACGGTTCAGAGCTTCCAGTAATTACACTAATAATCCACGCTAGGACTAGCTACATGCTAGCATGCTAATAAATGAATATCTTAATGATTTGTATGAGACATGAGGTCACGTCACTTCCAGCTCTTGCTCTGAACAAATCGTAAATCGCTGGCTGGCAGAAACGGCTAATCTAATTATATTAGCATGGCTACATCCTGACAGGAAAAACACAATGGTTTCATTCCTCCTCCTCCTGCTCCTCGCCATCACTGTGTTTTTCTCTCCCTTTATCCTTCCTCTCCAGGAGAGAGAGATTTCGAGCGTGCACTTCTCAGCTCATCGGAGTGTAAAATTGAACGTTCTTCAGGCAGATGGAGAAATGAAACCTGGCAGGTCTGAAGTGTTAACCTTGAGATTAACCGAGAGAAACACACACACACACACACACACACACGCACACACACGTCTTCCGCAGTCGCAGCTCATTTCAAGCCTTCTGTGTTAGAAAATCGATTACGTAATCGCTCATAAATCGCCGAGCGTCCGCGCGAAACACGCTAGAAAGCAGAAGCCGGGATTAAAAACTCATTTATTTATGTAAATATTTAGCTAAGCTTCACCTTATCACCCTTATTCTGTGTATTTTTTTAATTGCCTTCATTTCATGCCTCAGCTTCATTAAAAAAAAAAATTGAAATTAATTTTTCAACACAGCACCTTGATAGTTTTAAAGTTCCGTCAAACGCTGCCGGATTTTTATTTATTTATTTATTTTTAAATCAGCGTTGTGTGACTCAACCGAAAGGTTTTAGAGTTAGCTTTATTCAGATTTTACTTCATATTTGTTGTTTGTGAAACATTATAATGCCAAATGGATTCATCAAAACATTTAAAATAAAAAATAAAATAAAAAAAATTCATATAAAACTCATCTTTATCGCTCCTTCTTGCTAGCTGCTCGGTGCAGTAGCTACTGATGCACATCGTTTACAATCTGTTCGTTTTAAAAGCAGAAAAACGATATTTCATCTGTTTATTATTATTATTTTAGACATCCTGTTTACATGGAATGCTACAAAATAATAAACTATCAAGCAGAAAGTCAACCTGAGCGTTATAAAGATAAGGCTTTAGGCTAACATTAAATCATGCTAAGTTTAGTTAGCAAGGTTAAGTTAGCAAAGATTGATGCCGTGTTAGCTAATCTCGCTCTAAAACATCATTCTGTTTAAAAAGAATCTTTCTCCATCCACATCAGTCACGTGACACTAGCGATATTAAGACAGCATGTGATTAGCCGCAGCAGGCTAGCTACTCTAGAGCTAAAAACACTCGCCTAATCACATGAGACAGAGTCTACTCTGTAAAATGTGTGTTTTTAGGAATTTTTGTTAGCAGTTGATGATAAGTGCTTCTGTGTTAAAGTGTAGTCTAGTTGTTCTGAGTTTTTTCTTAGTAATTTGCGAACACATCTGAGGTAAACGTCGATGTTCTGGAAGATTCTGTCACGTTTCCAAAGCTACATGCTAGCTAAATAAACTCTTAGTCACTAGATAGATTTTACTTGAAGTCTATATTTCCCAGTTGCCTAGCAACAGTCTTCTCAAGGAAACAGAGAGGGTGTTGTGATTGTTTGTGGTGGTTACTGCAGGGTTTATACTGGTTTTAACTGGTTTATTGTAGTTCTCCGGCTCTTCAGGTTAAAGCTGTTCATCAGACCTGTGTGACTTTGTGCTGGTTTGGTTTTTACCAGTTTGTGCTAGTTTGAGCCGGTTTAGCGTAGCAGGGTTAGTTTTAGTCTACACGTGTGAGGTGACTAGCAGAGAATTTAGCTGTTTTCTTGCCTCAGCCATGGAGCTTTCTGCTGCTCTAAGCTGTTGTTCCAGCATGCAGAGAAACAGGAAGGTGAGGGAATGAAAGAAAGAAATAAAAAGGAAAGGAAGGAGGGTAGGAGGGAGGGAGGGAGGGATAGAGCTTGTTTTTCATTCGGTTAGCTTGACAGCGCTGCTGCACACGCACTGACACTGCAGGGAGGGAAATTGCCCCTCTTCATTAGAGCTGACAAATCTTCCAGCTTTTCTTCACCTCGCTTCTCTCTCTCTCTCTCTCTCTCTCTCTCTCTCTCGTCTCTGTTTCTCTCCAGAAGCGCTAACAACAGGGCTAACACTGAATAAAGCTAGCAGTAGGCAGTCAGCGTGATGCTAAGGCTAACTGACCTCCCTCCATTTTCCCTTTTTCTCTACAGTTTCTCTGGAAGCTCAGGGTTAATGAGGAATAAACGCTAGCTCGAGCTGGAGCCCAGTTAGCGTGATGTTAATGCTTACATCCTGAAAACTAGCTCAGCTTTCCAACATGGCGCTTTTTTCCCTGAGATATTCACACAGAAGGCAAATAGCAGACAACAAGCACGAAACGAACAATGAATAAAATTTATTAGCATTTTAATGGCTAAAGCACTACATCATCCAGAACAGATTAACTACACTACACTGAGTAAGCACTAATAGGCAGCAGTTAGCATGATCGAATTCTAACCGCTTACAAGCTATTTAATTATTTATTAGTAAAATCTCCATTGTTTTCTGCCGTTAATTACTCAGGGTGACAATGCTAATAATTAAAAGCTAATATAAGTTGATTAGCATGAGAATTTAAATGTCACACATAAAAGTGTTGAGGGAGTTTTTGCTAATAGTCGTTCTCTTGTTAGCATGATATGCACAAACTTTACCACACAGTACGGTTAATTCTGACATCACAACATGAGAATGTTAGCGAAACACAAAGCCAGTTTCGCTCCGGTGTCTGGAAAAGTTTCACTGATTTTTATGATAAATAAAGTTTTATTTATTCTCACTAAAAACTCTAAACACAAAAAACACCATTTAACACTTTAGCATCGTATCTGCTTACAGGTCATTTCACACACAGCTGCTAATTCAGTCATGCTAGCAGAATGTAAACAAAATTTATTTTGTTATAATGTATTTTTTACAAATAATAACAAAATAACAAAGCCATTAGCATATGAGGGAAGATAACTGTGTGGAGAAAATTTGCAGTTTTTTTTACATTTTATTCAGAGAGGCTAATTTAGGGCATTGATGGCTCAGTGGTAGGTTTCTTGCCTACCATGTGGAAGGCCCGGGTTTGATTCCCAGTCACTGGATGCAGTGCCGGTCCCAAACCCGGAAAAATGGGAGGGTTGTGTCATTGTGTCAGGAAGGGCATCCGGTGTAAAACCTGTGCCAAGTTGTTGTGTGGACCAGGTGGTCTGCTGTGGCGACCCCGAACAGGGAGCAGCCGAAAGCAGCTTATTCAGAGAGGCTAACATTATTAGCATCTCTGGTTGATCTGGATGTTCCTGATCCTCTTTAACACTTTATGCTAATTCTGTACAAAGCTACAAACATTAGCATATCTCAGGTGGATTTACTTTTATTTTTAATTTCAGTCATGTGATGTTTTTAAATCGTCTTTATTTCTTAGATATTCTCTTTTATTACAGTTTAAAGACACAAACAGGCTAGCACTTTAGTAGCATATCTGGCTAATAGTTTTTTAAGGAGTTATGTTTTTAACAGAACAGGATGCTTTCCTGACTGAACACGTTAGCATGTGATCCAGTTAGCGCTGCTTCTGCGTGTTATTAGAGAATAATAGAAAGACAAAAGAGCGGCATTTTTCCCCGAGCTAGCGGCTAAGCGCAGGCCCCGGTGCTGCATTAAGAGTGCCGCAGTGGAATTTTCTCCACGAAAGATTAGTCAGGTTAAAAATGCGCGCTGGTGCACTGGGATCGCCGGCCCCCTCTGGGCTCACATGCTATCATCTACAGCAAAATGACTTCGGTAATGAAGAAGTCAGGCCCATAAATTCTCCCCTCCCGCCTCAACAGCTAGTAAAAATTCCCTTTAAAAAATTCATAGCGCAATTTCGCTCAAATCCCTCCTAGCGAGCACAATTATGGAACTTTCATCTCAATTGATTTATGTGGAGGGGGCCGGCATGGGGGCAGGAGGGGGTGGGGCCAGGGCCGGGGCCCAACAATAAATCATTGTTTTTAAGGAGAACGAGTGCGATTAAACAGCAGCAAAGACTGCCTCAGACTTTACACAAATGTGTGTGTGTGTGTGTGTGTGTGTGCGTGATTAATAACACTAATTGAATTATGCAGTGTTCCTCCGTGTCCTGAGATTCAGGGTCATAATCACTCATAACGGCTCGCTTCACTGGAGCTCGACACTCACAAATCAAATCCAGCGGCCGAGACCATTATAATGAAGACACGGAAAAATAAAAGAGTGAGAGTGAAGAGAGAGAGAGACATAGAGAGAGAGAGAGAGAGAGAGAGAGAGAGAGAGAGAGAGAGACAGACAGAGAGATGGGGAGGGAGAGAGAGAGAGAGAGAGAGAGAAATGGAGAGAGAGAGAGAGAGAGAGAGAGAGAGAGAGAGAGAAATGGAGAGAGAGAGAAATGGGGAGAGAGAGAGAGGGAGAGATGGGGAGAGAGATAGAGAGAGAGAGAGAGAGAGAGAGATGGGGAGAGAGAGAGAGAGAGAGAGAGAAATGGGGAGAGAGAGAGGGAGACAGAGAGAGATGGGGAGAGGGGGATAGAGAGAGAGAGAGAGATGCTCCACTTCCACACATTCTGCAAAAAAAGACCTGAAAAGAAACAAATAAAGGAATAAAGATGACGGATGATGTGAAATTAGCAGAAAAGCAGCTCCGTCCTCCATCATCGGCTCGCTCCGTGTCTCGCGTCGTGTTTCATTTAGCTCCAAATATTTCCTCAGTGTGAAAAGAGATTTATCATAAACGGCAGCCGCATTTACAGAAACACAGGAACACATTACTGAGGCGACGTCTTCACTGGTGCTTCAGAGAGAAAAAAAAACCACAACAAAAAACAAGTGCACATCTGGCTGAAGTGGAAGTTAATTTGATTAAACTTCCTGCTGTAATTGGCTCCGTTTCCTGCCCGGCGAACACGCAGTCGGAGACGAGGCACTGAGAACTCAATCAAGCTGCGTTACGTTTCTATCTGATAAAAATGTAATTGATTGGAAAGCAGACAGGATGTGTGAGGAGACGAGTGCAGGGTCTCAGCGGGGAAGAGAACGGGCCTACAGGGAGCTCATTAAACCTCCGGATCACTCAGAATTAACGAGCTGACACTCAGGAACAGCCGCACAGCACATCACATCTGTATCTACATCACCTGCACATCTGTATCTACATCACATCACCTCCAGATCTGTATCTACATCACATCTGTATCCACATCACCTGCACTTCTGTATCTACATCACATCTGTATCCACATCACCTGCACTTCTGTATCTACATCACATCTGTATCCACATCACCTGCACTTCTGTATCTACATCACATCTGTATATACATCACCTGCACTTCTGTATCTACATCACATCACCTCCAGATCTGTATCTACATCACATCTGTATATACATCACCTGCACTTATGTATCTACATCACATCTGTATCCACATCACCTGCACTTCTGTATCTACATCACATCTGTATCCACATCACATCACCTGCACTTCTGTATCTACATCACATCTGTATCCACATCACATCACCTGCACTTCTGTATCTACATCACATCTGTATCTACATCACCTGCACTTCTGTATCTACATCACATCTGTATCTACATCACCTGCACATCTGTATGTACATCCCATCTGTATCTACATTACATCTGTAGCTACATCACCTGCCCATCTGTACTAACATCACATCCACAAATGTATCTACATCACATCTGTATCTACATCACCTGCACTTCTGAATCTACATCACATCTGTATCCACATCACATCACCTGCACTTCTGTATCTACATCACATCTGTATCCACATCACATCACCTGCACTTCTGTATCTACATCACATCTGTATCTACATCACATCTGTAGCTACATCACCTGCACATCTGTACTAACATCACATCCACAAATGTATCTACATCACATCTGTATCCACATCACATCACCTGCACTTCTGTATCTACATCACATCTGTATCTACATCACCTGCACTTCTGTATCTACATCACATCTGTATCTACATCACCTGCACTTCTGTATGTACATCCCATCTGTATCTACATCACATCTGTAGCTACATCACCTGCACATCTGTACTAACATCACATCCACAAATGTATATACATCACATCTGTATCTACATCACCTCCACATCCCATCCACATCTGTATCTACATCGCACCACATCTGTACTAACATCACATCCACAAATGTATATGCATCACATCTGTATCTACATCACCTGCACATCTGTATCTACATCACCTGCACATCTGTATCTGTATTATATGCATCATTTGTATATTTGTGGAGTTCCCCACACCTCCAGGTCAGAGCGGTTCTGTGTGGTTTCTCAGTAACATGTCCAGCTGTTTGGTGTTTGCGTATCTTCTGGACAGTAAGAGAGAATGAAAAGAGGCTGCTGAGGAAACGTCTGTTCATAGCTGCTATAACGAGTCAGTCCTCAATTTTAAATGTATCTATAAATAGATAAAAAACTATGATGTGTCGTTCTCTCCATCACTGAAGAGTTTTTTTCTGGACCGTTGCATGTGTTCATGCTAGTTAACTAAGGTGAAGCTGTAAGATGGTCAGGTGTCAGGTTTCTGCTCTGGACTGTGTGTGTGCTGTTAGTTTCTAAAAGAAGCACGTTCACTTTTAAAGCTCGGGTCTCACACGGTGCAATGTGATCTCGCCTTCCCTCCGGAGGACGCTTCTCATTTCCTGGCTGCCTCTGACCGCAGTGCCCTGGAGCTTTAGCGCTGTCTCTGACTCGCTAACGGCTAATGCAGCCTCGGCGGAGGAGATAAAGACGTCACGAGTCAGGAGAGAGCGACTCACACAACCCCGGAGGATTTAATCTCCCTCTGTCCTTCTCCAGGGACCCCTCACACTCTCTTTCCATCCTTCCCTCAGATGACTCTCTCTCTCTCTCTCTCTCTCTCTCTCTCTCTCTGGAGATATTTGATCCCGTGAGTTCCCAGCACGCGCTGATCGTCTGCGGCCTCGATGAAACAGGAGCAGCATTTAAAAAAAACTGACAGAAAGAAAAACGAGGGCAGAGAAACTGCAGGTAGTGGAGAGTGACAGAGATTCCCTCTGGAGCTTTGGCCTCAATTCAGCAAGCCACCAGGGCAGAATCACACACACACACACACACACACACACACACACACACACACACACACACACACGGCTGGTGCACTACAAATACTTGGTATAACCAAATAAGCAAAGAAAAGAGAAATAAATGTGGAACCTTTTACCTCTGGCTAAATAACATTAACTCAGTTTATACAAAAACAGTGTTTGTCCCATCACACACACACACACACACACACACACACACACACACACACACACACACACCTCATTATGCTACACTGACTGCACTGGATGCACGTCTGATCAGTTGTTAAATTAATGAAAATGGAACAGAAACGTTTTTCATTTTCAGTGTGAAGGAAAAGATGGCAATGTTCTCATCATCAAAACGACAAAAAACCTCCAGAAAGCCAGAGCAGATACGACTGAGCACCAAACACAGAGGATGAGCTCACCAGCACCACCAGCACCACCAGCACCACCAGGCCTGGACACATAGCCGAACTGGAGGGAGAGAAGCAGCGAGCGATAGAGGAGTGGAGAGAGACTGTTGTGAGACAGGGGGAGGGAGGAAAATGGTTAAAAAGATCTCCAGCTGTGACCCAAACGCCAGAAAACCACCAGACCTGGTGAGCATCAGATCAGTCATGAGACACTCAGGCAGCCGGAGTATGAAGAGCTTCTGCAAATTACTCAAATTACAACGAGATACGACTCCAAAGCCACTAACGCTTTAATCAGCAGCCACGTGCTAGAACTTTCTCAAGCAAACAAGCACTTTATAGAAGAAAAACATCTCCTGATTCTGTGACTGCTTCAAACATGTGGAGGAGAAGCTACAGGCTGGAGAAGCACTGTCTCACTGTCTCATCGTCTCACCATCTCACTGTCTCATCATCTTAACCTCTCTCCATCTCACCATCTTAACATCTCACCATCTCATCATCTCACCATCATATCATATCATCTATGCATCTCATCATCTTAACCTCTATCCATCTCATCATCTCACCATCTCATCATCTTACTGTCATATCATCTCACCCCGTTTCTCACCATCTCACGTTTTTTTAACTGTCATATCATCTCACCGTCTCATCACCTTGGCTCGTCTCTTTGGATCTGACACCAGAGCAGCAGTGTTATTGATTTTAAGCCCCTGAGCGCTCGTCCCTTCACCTCACTGATGATCAATATAAACAGTGGTGATGGAAGCGGAGTGATGTTGAGGATTTCCTCCTGACTACAGCTGGGGTGATAGAGCAGTGATGGAGCAGTCATGTGCTGAGATAACCCTGAACACTGCAGAAATCTCAGACTCTTCCCAATCCATCTGGTTTCTTCAGTGTTAAACAAACCACAGCAGAGTTCCTGGAGAAGTTCACATGTTCTGCTGCTTTGATGTAAAACACAGTTCTGTAGCTCCAACACTAATTTCATACAATCCTACAAGTTCCTGATCTACAGAAAAATCTCAGCTCATATGAGTCATCATGTAGACGTTCATGAGATGTTTCCTGCAGTGGAAATGCACTGCAATGATCTGCTTTACTGAAAAATCTCCTGAGAAAGTTCTTGAGTCCACCAAAAGGTTCTTGCAGTGGAAATACACCCCAAGTTCATGAAGAACCTCAAACACCTGCATTCCAGAAACTAGAAATAAAAAGGTCTTCTAGTGGAAATGTGTCTTAAATTCCTAGATTTCTGATAAAATAATCATGACAGTTTCTTGGAGTGGATCTGCACCCAAAGTGGATTACTTTATGAATGTAAAGATGTGTATGTGGAATTTCTATATTTCTGGAAAGGTGATTTGCAAAAAAAGTTCCTAAGTTCCTGAAACAGTTCTTGTATAACAGTATAAATGTATACAGTGGTGTGAAAAAGTGTTGGCCCCCTTCCTGATGTCTTATTTTTTTGCATGTTTGTCACACTTTAATGTTTCAGATAATCAAACACATTTAAACATTAGTCAAAGATAACACAAGTAAACACATCATGCAGTTTTTAAATGAAGGTTTTTATTATTAAGGGAAAACAAAATCCAAAACTACATGGCCCTGTGTGAAAGTGTTTGCGAACTTGGGTTCTGCAGCAGGACAATGATCCAAAACACAGCAGCAAGTCCACCTCTGAATGGCTGAAGAAAAACAAGATGAAGACTTTGGAGTGGCCGAGTCAAAGTCCTGACCTCAATCCCATTGAGATGCTGTGGCATGACCTTAAAAAGGTGGTTCCTGCTCGAAAACCCTCCAATGTGGCTGAATTACAACAATTCTGCAAAGATGAGTGGGCCAAAATTCCTCCACAGCGCTGTAACAGTCTCATTGCAAGTTATGGAAAACGCTTGATTGCAGTTGTTGCTGCTAAGGGTGGACCAACCAGTTATTAGGCTTAGGGGGCAAACACTTTTTCACACAGGGCCATGTAGTTTTGGATTTTGTTTTCCCTTAATAATAAAAACCTTCATTTAAAAACTGCATGATGTGTTTACTTGTGTTATCTTTGACTAATATTTAAATGTGTTTGATTATCTGAAACATTAAAGTGTGACAAACATGCAAAAACATAAGACATCAGGAAGGGGGCCAACACTTTTTCACACCACTGTATACATTTAAACAGTACTATAAAAGTGCCAGAGTTCCTGAAAAAGTCCTGAATTACTAAAAAATGGTGTCCCTAAAAAGTTCCTGTGTCCCTCAAAAAGTTCTTGTTGTGAGTACTGAACCTTTACCCTGTCAGCAAAAATGACTTAGCAGCTACGTGTTAGCTAGCGCCATGACTATCTTAATGTTCAGAAAACGCAGGAAGTCCTTTGTTCTTTTGGTGCCCATGTTTCCTTGTTGCCTAGCAACAGCGTTCTCTCTGTGTCATGTACTTAAACAGCGAGAGATTTGTGTGATTTTCTCGTCAAAGACATCAGCTATGATGTGAGGACAGATTCATTCAGCAGGATGGTGTGTGACTGCTCTAACACACACACACACACACACACTTTCTTTTCTTTTGTTTCTCTCAAACCTGAACATCAGCTCTTTGTTTTCAGCCCAGACCTAAAGGGTTTCATGTCAGATGAAGAAGGTGAAGATGTGTGTGTGTGTGTGTGTGTGTGTGTGTGTGCGTGTGGTGTGAGGCTCACACCCTCGCTCAGTGCACAGGAAGTGATGAAGTGATTCATGCTGCTGTCGAGTCTTTACGAAACCCAGACGTGTTCACAAAATGTGGCGTTGAGTCAGAACTGAAGCGATCACATCACACACCTGAAACCAAAATCTCACCAGAAACACACACACACACTCTCACACACACACTCTCACACACACACACGAGAGCTTTATTGATTGCGAAGGTGTGAACAGGAGCAGGTTTCGGCTCGGTGCGGTTTTTACGCCTTCTCACAGATGCACAACACACAGTTTCACACCTTAACACTTCTGGGATACAAAAGACACAAACAGAACGGACGACTAACTCGACAACTCAACCGCTCAACACGGACAACTGTTTCTGTCAGCAGAAAAAAACTGCTTCCTCTCTTTCTGGATCCTGCACACTGACATCCTGAACATCTCTCAGCTGCTCTGGGTTCTTCTCTGGAGGACCCTTTCAAAGTTGAATGAAGAAGCCTGCAGCAGTGAGATCCGACTCCAGGGAGAATCTTCGGGAGCCTCGGAACCTTTCATTTCCAGAAAATCCTGGAAGAACACATTCTCTAACAGGGTACAATTGCCATCACTGCTAAACAGGGTTTCATTTAAGAGCACAGGCTCCGCCCACTTTACTAAAAGAACCGTTATAAAACAGCACCTGATCCAGCGCATGCTGGTTATAAACTAAAAGTCCATCTTATACAGTAAAGGACAGACCCACAGTGTGAGATTTTAGTTATGAATGAAATTTTTCTGGTCAGTTTATTGTTCAGAGGAACGCAGTGAGATCCCAGCAGACTGTAGCTCCACCCACTGCTTTAAAAAAAGAAAACATTCAGTTTGATATGTCACATACTAGCAGACGAGGACCGCCGTTTATACACACGCTGGGGGAAGGTCTTAACTCCACCCTCTGTATTTTGTGGGCGTGGCCAACATCCATGCCTTCAGAAGGACGTCAGGTGTCAGAGGAGTTCCTGTGGAGACGAGTGAGACTTGAGTGAGAAACACTATCGTCCTGTCTCGTTTAGCCAGAGAAAGGGGGCGTGGCCAGACAACAGAACATACAGGAAGCTGGTTAAGAGTCGGCTGTAGCTGCTAGTCGCTAGCTTTAAAACTTTAAAAGAAGCAGGCAGCGCTGACCTCATGACCGTAAACACATGTACAAAGATGTTCTGAAATGTAAATAATAAACGCCACGTGTTCTCCTCACGCAGGAACACAGCGCCAATCAGTGATTACACATCACTTCCTGTGTGTATAATTACTGCTGAGAAAGTTCTGGACCAGGTTTAAAATCAGAAGTGTAAATAAGATCAGGATTGTTTATCCTCACGCTGATGAGGAGCAGAAACACAGAGAAATTAATATTACAGTCGCAGAGAAAACTCCGGAACAGTTAGGAGGAGAGCGAGAGTTCCTGAGCTGAACAACTGTGTGTGTGTGAGTGTGTGAGTGTGATTATAGGTGTGTCTGAGTGAAGAAGAGCCATGTGTGTGTGTGAGATATAATTGCACCCTCAGTTTCAGCAGCGCGGTGGGACACGCATCAACTTGAAATTTCGTAATTACAGTAATCACGCGCTCAGCCGAACGCTCAGCTGCTAATGCTCCCCTCACACGCCTAAACACACGGTGCCACTCCACAGCCCGCACGCCAAAAACACCAAGGCCGCAATTTCGGCGCACGGTGAAGCTAACGAGCACTAATGCTACATTGTCCGCCAGGAGAAGATTACAAATTGTCACTGTCGCTAGCTCGACGTGAGTTAGCGAGCGGAGCGGTGGGGTTTAGCTTTCACACGTGGGAGTTCGTCACATAGCTCATCTTTCAGCAGTTTACTGGAATAGCACCAGATGATGGAGGTACAGTCTGCTGCCAAAAGTATTAAAGAAGATGAAGATGATGAAAGCCTGTTTCACTGCCCCACAGTACAGGACAGTACACTGCACAACCTGCTCCAGTTCAGCCATCACTGCCCTCTACACACACACACACATTTATATTATTAATCTTACAAAGACAAGACAAACAAAACCCCACAGATTCACATGTTGCTACTGTTCCTTCTGATAAAATGAGAATGGGGCGGAGTTACTGCTGGGGGCGGGGCTAGGGTTCATACCTATTCATAAAAGGTACATGAAACTAAAATAAATTTCTCAGTTTAACTTCCTTTAAACTCATACTTCATGAGTGAGTGGAGCTTACAGCAGGATGTACACAGTAGAGCAGGAAGTACAATCCTCTGAGTCTAAGCCACGCCGACTCTCAGACCATCTGAAATATTTAATCAGCAGATTTATAACAAAAAATTTAAATCAGAAATTATGATGTCTGTTTTTAGATTCTTATTTTAATGTGTCACTTAATAAATGCAAAGCAGTGTGTTGAGGTATTAGTTACGGTGTGTAACAGCAGCAGTGTGTTGAGGTATTAGTTACAATGTGTAACAGCAGCAGTGTGTTGAGGTGTTAGTTACGGTGTGTAACAGGAGCACTGTGTTGAGGTATTAGTTACGGTGTGTAACAGCAGCAGCAGCAGTGTGTTGAGGTGTTAGTTACGGTGTGTAACAGCAGCAGTGTGTTGAGGTGTTAGTTACGTTGTGTAACAGCAGCAGTGTGTTGAGGTGTTAGTTACGGTGTGTAACAGCAGCAGTGTGTTGAGGTGTTAGTTACGGTGTGTAACAGGAGCAGTGTGTTGAGGTGTTAGTTACGGTGTGCAACAGCAGCAGTGTGTTGAGGTGTTAGTTACAATGTGTAACAACAGCAGTGTGTTGAGGTGTTAGTTACGGTGTGTAACAGCAGCAGTGTGTTGAGGTGTTAGTTACAATGTGTAACAACAGCAGTGTGTTGAGGTGTTAGTTACGGTGTGTAACAGGAGCAGTGTGTTGAGGTGTTAGTTACGGTGTGCAACAGCAGCAGTGTGTTGAGGTGTTAGTTACGGTGTGTAACAGCAGCAGTGTGTTGAGGTATTAGTTACGGTGTGTAACAGCAGCAGTGTGTTGAGGTGTTAGTTACGGTGTGCAACAGCAGCAGTGTGTTGAGGTGTTAGTTACGGTGTGTAACAGGAGCAGTGTGTTGAGGTGTTAGTTATGGTGTGTAAAAGCAGCAGTGTGTTGACGTGTTAGTTACGGTGTGTAACAGCAGCAGTGTGTTGAGGTGTTAGTTACGGTGTGTAACAGCAGCAGTGTGTTGAGGTATTAGTTACGGTGTGTAACAGCAGCAGTGTGTTGAGGTGTTAGTTACGGTGTGTAACAGCAGCAGTGTGTTGAGGTGTTAGTTACGGTGTGTAACAGCAGCAGTGTGTTGAGGTGTTAGTTACGGTGTGTAACAGGAGCAGTGTGTTGAGGTGTTAGTTACAGTGTGTAACAGCAGCAGCACTGTGTTGAGGTATTAGTTACGGTGTGCAACAGCAGCATTGTGTTGAGGTATTAGTTACGATGTGTAACAGCAGCAGTGTGCTGAGGTGTTAGTTACGTAGTGTAACAGCAGCAGTGTGTTGAGGTGTTAGTTACGGTGTGTAACAGCAGCAGTGTGTTGAGGTGTTAGTTACGGTGTGTAACAGCAGCAGTGTGTTGAGGTGTTAGTTACGGTGTGCAACAGCAGCATTGTGTTGAGGTATTAGTTACGATGTGTAACAGCAGCAGTGTGCTGAGGTATTAGTTACGGTGTGTAACAGCAGCAGTGTGTTGAGGTGTTAGTTACGGTGTGTAACAGCAGCAGTGTGTTGAGGTGTTAGTTACGGTGTGTAACAGGAGCAGTGTGTTGAGGTGTTAGTTACGGTGTGTAAAAGCAGCAGTGTGTTGAGGTATTAGTTACGGTGTGTAACAGCAGCATTGTGTTGAGGTATTAGTTACGATGTGTAACAGCAGCAGCAGTGTGTTGAGGTATTAGTTACGGTGTGTAACAGCAGCATTGTGTTGAGGTATTAGTTACGATGTGTAACAGCAGCAGCAGTGTGTTGAGGTATTAGTTACGGTGTGTAACAGCAGCAGTGTGTTGAGGTATTAGTTACGGTGTGTAACAGCAGCATTGTGTTGAGGTATTAGTTACGATGTGTAACAGCAGCAGTGTGCTGAGGTGTTAGTTATGGAGTGCAACAGCAGCGGCAGTGTGTTGAGGTGTTAGTTACGGTGTGTACACAGCAAGCAGCAAGCAGTGTGTTGAGGTGTTAGTTACGGTGTGCAACAGCAGCATTGTGTTGAGGTATTAGTTACGATGTGTAACAGCAGCAGTGTGCTGAGGTGTTAGTTACGGTGTGTAACAGCAGCGGCAGTGTGTTGAGGTGTTAGTTACGGTGTGTAACAGCAGCAGCAGCAGTGTGTTGAGGTGTTAGTTACGGTGTGTAAACAGGAGCAGTGTGTTGAGGTGTTAGTTACGGTGTGTGACAGCAGCAGTGTGTTGAGGTGTTATTTACGGTGTGTAACAGGAGCAGTGTGTTGAGGTATTAGTTACGGTGTGTAACAGCAGCAGTGTGTTGAGGTGTTAGTTACGGTGTGTAACAGCAGCAGCAGCAGTGTGTTGAGGTGTTAGTTACGGTGTGTAACAGCAGCATTGTGTTGAGGTGTTAGTTACGATGTGTAACAGCAGCAGCAGTGTGTTGAGGTATTAGTTACGGTGTGTAACAGCAGCAGTGTGTTGAGGTATTAGTTACGGTGTGTAACAGCAGCATTGTGTTGAGGTATTAGTTACGGATGTGTAACAGCAGCAGTGTGCTGAGGTGTTAGTTATGGAGTGCAACAGCAGCGGCAGTGTGTTGAGGTGTTAGTTACGGTGTGTAACAGCAGCAGCAGCAGTGTGTTGAGGTGTTAGTTACGGTGTGCAACAGCAGCATTGTGTTGAGGTTTAGTTACGATGTGTAACAGCAGCAGTGTGCTGAGGTGTTAGTTACGGTGTGTAACAGCAGCGGCAGTGTGTTGAGGTGTTAGTTACGGTGTGTAACAGCAGCAGCAGCAGTGTGTTGAGGTGGTAGTTACGGTGTGTAACAGGAGCAGTGTGTTGAGGTGTTAGTTACGGTGTGTGACAGCAGCAGTGTGTTGAGGTGTTATTTACGGTGTGTAACAGGAGCAGTGTGTTGAGGTGTTATTTACGGTGTGTAACAGCGGCAGTGTGTTGAGGTGTTAATTACGGTGTGTAACAGCAGCAGTGTGTTGAGGTGTTAGTTACGATGTGTAACAGCAGCAGTGTGTTGAGGTGTTAATTACGGTGTGTAACAGCAGCAGTGTGTTGAGGTGTTAGTTACAATGTGTAACAACAGCAGTGTGTTGAGGTGTTAGTTACGGTGTGTAACAGCAGCGGCAGTGTGTTGAGGTGTTAGTTACGGTGTGTAACAGGAGCAGTGTGTTGAGGTGTTAGTTACAGTGTGTAACAGCAGCAGTGTGTTGAGGTGTTAGTTACGGTGTGTAACAGGAGCAGTGTGTTGAGGTGTTAGTTACGGTGTGTAACAGCAGCAGCAGTGTGTTGAGGTATTAGTTACGGTGTGCAACAGCAGCAGTGTGTTGAGGTGTTAATTACGGTGTGTAACAGCAGCAGTGTGTTGAGGTGTTAGTTACGGTGTGTAACAGCAGCAGTGTGTTGAGGTATTAGTTACGGTGTGTAACAGCAGCAGTGTGTTGAGGTATTAGTTACGGTGTGCAACAGCAGCAGTGTGTTGAGGTGTTAGTTTACGGTGTGTAACAGCAGCAGTGTGTTGAGGTGTTAGTTACGGTTTGTAACAGCAGCGGCAGTGTGTTGAGGTGTTAGTTACGGTGTGTAACAGCAGCAGCAGCAGTGTGTTGAGGTGTTATTTACGGTGTGTAACAGCAGCAGTGTGTTGAGGTGTTAGTTACGATGTGTAACAGCAGCAGTGTGTTGAGGTGTTAGTTACGGTGTGTAACAGCAGCAGCAGTGTGTTGAGGTATTAGTTACGGTGTGTAACAGCAGCAGTGTGTTGATGTGTTAGTTACGGTGTGTAACAGCAGCAGTGTGTTGAGGTGTTAGTTACGGTGGGTAACAGCAGCAGCAGCAGTGTGTTGAGGTGTTAGTTACGGTGTGTAACAGCAGCATTGTGTTGAGGTGTTAGTTACGATGTGTAACAGCAGCAGTGTGTTGAGGTGTTAGTTACGGTGTGTAACAGGAGCAGTGTGTTGAGGTGTTAGTTACGGTGTGTAACAGCAGCAGCAGCAGTGTGTTGAGGTGTTAGTTACGATGTGTAACAGCAGCAGTGTGTTGAGGTGGTAGTTACGGTGTGCAACAGCAGCAGTGTGTTGAGGTTTAGTTACGTGTGTAACAGCAGCAGTGTGCTTTAGGTGTTAGTCACGGTGTGTAACAGCAGCAGTGTGTTGAGGTGTTAGTTACGGTGTGCACAGCAGCAGCATTGTGTTGAGGTATGAGTTACGATGTGTAACAGCAGCAGTGTGTTGAGGTGTTAGTTACGGTGTGTAAACAGCAGCAGTGTGTTGAGGTATTAGTTACAGGGGTGTAACAGCAGCAGTGTGCTTTAGGTGTTAGTTACGGAGTGCAACAGCAGCGGCAGTGTGTTGAGGTGTTAGTTACGGTGTGTAACAGCAGCAGTGTGTTGAGGTGTTAGTTACGGTGTGTAACACGGGGCAGTGTGTTGAGGTGTTAGTTACAGGGGTGTAACAGCAGCAGTGTGTTGAGGTATTAGTTACGGTGTGCAACACGAGCACTGTGTTGAGGTATTAGTTACGGTGTGCAACAGCAGCAGTTTTGTTGAGGTATTAGTTACGATGTGTAACAGCAGCAGTGTGCTTTAGGTATTAGTTACGGTGTGTAACAGCAGCGGCAGTGTGTTGAGGTGGTTTGTTACGGTGTGCAACAGGAGCACTGTGTTGAGGTATTAGTTACGGTGTGTAACAGCAGCAGTGTGTTGAGGTGTTAGTTACGGTGTGTAACAGCAGCAGTGTGTTGAGGTGTTAGTTACGGTGTGTAACAGCAGCAGTGTGCTTTAGGTGTTAGTTACGGAGTGCAACAGCAGGGGAGTTTTGTTGAGGTGTTAGTTACGGTGTGTAAAACAGCAGCAGTGTGTTGAGGTGTTAGTTACGGTGTTTTAACACGCGGCAGTGTGTTGAGGTGTTAGTTACGGTGTGCAACAGCAGCAGTTTTGTTGAGGTATTAGTTACGGTGTGTAACAGCAGCAGTGTGTTGAGGTATTAGTTACGGTGTGCAACAGCAGCAGTGTGTTGAGGTGTTAGTTACGGTGTGTAAAAGCAGCAGTGTGTTGAGGTATTAGTTACGGTGTGTAACAGCAGCAGTGTGTTGAGGTGTTAGTTACGATGTGTAACAGGCGGCAGTGTGTTGAGGTATTAGTTACGGTGTGTAACAGCAGCAGTGTGTTGAGGTATTAGTTACGGTGTGTAACAGCAGCAGTGTGTTGAGGTGTTAGTTACGGTGTGTAACAGCAGCAGTTTTGTTGAGGTGTTAGTTACGGTGTGTAACAGCAGCAGTGTGTTGAGGTGTTAGTTACGGTGTGTAACAGCAGCAGCAGCAGTGTGTTGAGGTATTAGTTACGGTGTGTAACAGCAGCAATGTGTTGAGGTATTAGTTACGGTGTGCAACAGCAGCAGTGTGTTGAGGTGTTAGTTACGGTGTGCAACAGCAGCAGTTTTGTTGAGGTATTAGTTACGATGTGTAACAGCAGCAGTGTGCTTTAGGTGTTAGTTACGGGGTGCAACAGGCGGCAGTGTGTTGAGGTGTTAGTTACAATGTGTAAAACAGCAGCAGTGTGTTGAGGTATTAGTTACAGGGGTGTAAACACGAGCAGTGTGTTGAGGTGTTAGTTACGGTGTGCAACAGCAGCAGTTTTGTTGAGGTGTTAGTTACGGTGTGCAACAGCAGCAGTTTTGCTTTAGGTATTAGTTACGGGGTGCAACAGCAGGGGAGTGTGCTTTAGGTGTTAGTTACGGTGTGTAACAGCAGCGGCAGTGTGTTGAGGTGTTAGTTACGGTGGTGAAAAGCAGCAGTGTGTTGAGGTGTTAGTTTTCGGTGTGCAACAGCAGCAGTTTTGTTGAGGTGTTAGTTTTCGGTGTGTAACAGCAGCAGTGTGCTTTAGGTGTTAGTTACGGAGTGTTACAGCAGCGGCAGTGTGTTGAGGTGTTAGTTACGGTGTGTGACAGCAGCAGTGTGTTGAGGTGTTAGTTACGATGTGTAACAGAGCAGTGTGTTTTAGGTGTTAATTACGGTGTGCAACAGCAGCAGTTTTGTTGAGGTATTAATTACGATGTGTAACAGCAGCAGTGTATTGAGGTGTTAGTTACAATGTGTAACAGCAGGGGAGTGTGTTGAGGTGGTTTGTTACGGTGTGTAAACAGGAGCAGTGTGTTGAGGTGTTAGTTACGGTGTGTAACAGCAGGGGAGTGTGTTGAGGTGTTAGTTACGGTGTGTAACACGGGGCAGTGTGTTGAGGTGTTAGTTACAATGTGTAACAACAGCAGTGTGTTGAGGTGTTAGTTACGGTGTGTAACAGCAGGGGAGTGTGTTGAGGTATTAGTTACGGTGTGTAACAGCAGCAGTTTTGTTGAGGTATTAGTTACGGTGTAACAACAGCAGCAGTGTGTTGAGGTGGTTTGTTACGGTGTGTAACAGCAGCAGTTTTGTTCAGGTGTTAGTTTTCGATGTGTAACAGCAGCAGGGAGTGTGTTGAGGTATTAGTTACGGTGTGTAAAACAGCAGCAGTGTGTTGAGGTATTAGTTACGGTGTGTAACAGCAGCAGTTTTGTTGAGGTATTAGTTACGATGTGTAAACAGCAGCAGTGTGCTTTAGGTATTAGTTACGGAGTGCAACAGCAGGGGAGTGTGTTGAGGTGTTAGTTACGGTGTGTAAAACAGCAGCAGTGTGTTGAGGTGTTAGTTACGGTGGGGGCAACAGCAGCAGTTTTGTTGAGGTATTAGTTACGATGTGTAACAGCAGCAGTTTTGCTTTAGGTGTTAGTTACGATGTGTAACAGCAGGGGAGTGTGTTGAGGTGTTAGTTACGGTGTGTAAACAGGAGCAGTGTGTTGAGGTGGTTTGTTACGGTGTGTAAACAGGAGCAGTGTGTTGAGGTGTTAGGGTTTCGATGTGTAACAGCAGCAGTGTGTTGAGGTGGTTTGTTTTCGGTGTGCAACAGCAGCAGTGTGTTGAGGTATTAGTTACGGTGTGTAACAGCAGCAGTGTGTTGAGGTGTTAGTTACGGTGTGTAACAGCAGCAGCAGCAGTGTGTTGAGGTGTTAGTTACGGTGTGTAACAGCAGCATTGTGTTGAGGTGTTAGTTACGATGTGTAACAGCAGCAGCAGTGTGTTGAGGTATTAGTTACGGTGTGTAACAGCAGCAGTGTGTTGAGGTATTAGTTACGGTGTGTAACAGCAGCATTGTGTTGAGGTATTAGTTACGATGTGTAACAGCAGCAGTGTGCTGAGGTGTTAGTTATGGAGTGCAACAGCAGCGGCAGTGTGTTGAGGTGTTAGTTACGGTGTGTAACAGCAGCAGCAGCAGTGTGTTGAGGTGTTAGTTACGGTGTGCAACAGCAGCATTGTGTTGAGGTATTAGTTACGATGTGTAACAGCAGCAGTGTGCTGAGGTGTTAGTTACGGTGTGTAACAGCAGCGGCAGTGTGTTGAGGTGTTAGTTACGGTGTGTAACAGCAGCAGCAGCAGTGTGTTGAGGTGGTAGTTACGGTGTGTAACAGGAGCAGTGTGTTGAGGTGTTAGTTACGGTGTGTGACAGCAGCAGTGTGTTGAGGTGTTAGTTACGGTGTGTAACACGAGCAGTGTGTTGAGGTGTTAGTTACGGTGTGCAACAGCAGCATTGTGTTGAGGTATTAGTTACGGTGTGTAACAGGAGCAGTGTGTTGAGGTGTTAGTTACGGTGTGTAACAGCAGCGGCAGTGTGTTGAGGTGGTAGTTACGGTGTGTAACAGGAGCAGTGTGTTGAGGTGTTAGTTACGGTGTGTAACAGCAGCGGCAGTGTGTTGAGGTGTTAGTTACGGTGTGTAACAGGAGCAGTGTGTTGAGGTGTTAGTTACGGTGTGTGACAGCAGCAGTGTGTTGAGGTGTTATTACGGTGTGTAACAGGAGCAGTGTGTTGAGGTGTTATTTACGGTGTGTAACAGCAGCAGTGTGTTGAGGTGTTAGTTACGGTGTGTAACAGGAGCAGTGTGTTGAGGTGTTAGTTACGGTGTGTAAAAGCAGCAGTGTGTTGAGGTATTAGTTACGGTGTGTAACAGCAGCAGTGTGTTGAGGTGTTAGTTACGGTGTGTAACAGCAGCAGTGTGTTGAGGTATTAGTTACGGTGTGTAACAGGAGCAGTGTGTTGAGGTGTTAGTTTACGGTGTGTAACAGGAGCAGTGTGTTGAGGTGTTAGTTACGGTGTGTAACAGGAGCAGTGTGTTGAGGTGTTATTTACGGTGTGTAACAGGAGCAGTGTGTTGAGGTGTTAGTTACGGTGTGTAACAGGAGCAGTGTGTTGAGGTGTTAGTTACGGTGTGTAACAGGAGCAGTGTGTTGAGGTGTTAGTTACGGTGTGTAACAGGAGCAGTGTGTTGAGGTGTTAGTTACGGTGTGTAACAGGAGCAGTGTGTTGAGGTGTTAGTTACGGTGTGTAACAGGAGCAGTGTGTTGAGGTGTTAGTTACGGTGTGTAACAGCAGCGGCAGTGTGTTGAGGTATTAGTTACGGTGTGTAACAGGAGCAGTGTGTTGAGGTGTTAGTTACGGTGTGTAACAGGAGCAGTGTGTTGAGGTGTTAGTTACGGTGTGTAACAGGAGCAGTGTGTTGAGGTGTTAGTTACGGTGTGTAACAGGAGCAGTGTGTTGAGGTGTTAGGGTTCCTCAGTGGTAGAAGCCGTGGAGATTGATGAGGTTGGAGATGCAGGCTGATGAGCCGCTTCAGTCCTTTACTCACCTTCCTTTGTCTTAATGACGGACTAAATTAATTTCCCTCCATAACGCCGCTGAGCCGTGACCGAGTCCAGGCCTCCATTAGCCCGCGACCCCCCACACCCTACTCCCCCCCACACACCGCCTACACCTCCGTTCATATTATTATTCATTCTAACACATTCAAAATAGAGCTGACACACACACACACACCATACACGCTGCACACACACACACCATACATTCACTCAAGGCATAAACACTACATAAACACTAGACACACACACACTGCACACACAACACACTCACTATATACACACACACAAACACTCACATATACCACAAACACCAGACACATAATACACACACACACACACACACCATACATGCACTCAATGCACAAACACAACACACACACTAGACACACACACACACACAATGCACACACACACAAACACACACATGCACAACACCAGACAATACACACAGACTCTGCACACACTTACACACTACAAACACCAAACACTACACATACTACACACACACAAAATACTTCACAAACACCACACACACACTACACACACACTTACACCACAAACACCAGACACTGCACACACACAATTACACACACTAAAAGTGGTGTGAAAAAGTGTTGGCCCCCTTCCTAAATGTCTTATGTTTTTGCATGTTTGTCACACTTTAATGTTTCAGATAATCAAACACATTTAAATATTAGTCAAAGATAACACAAGTAAACACATCATGCAGTTTTTAAATGAAGGTTTTTATTATTAAGGGAAAACAAAATCCAAAACTACATGGCCCTGTGTGAAAAAGTGTTTGCCCCCTAAGCCTAATAACTGGTTGGTCCACCCTTAGCAGCAACAACTGCAATCAAGCGTTTTCCATAACTTGCAATGAGTCTGTTACAGCGCTGTGGAGGAATTTTGGCCCACTCATCTTTGCAGAATTGTTGTAATTCAGCCACATTGGAGGGTTTTCGAGCATGAACCACCTTTTTAAGGTCATGCCACAACATCTCAATGGGATTGAGGTCAGGACTTTGACTCGGCCACTCCAAAGTCTTCATCTTGTTTTTCTTCAGCCATTCAGAGGTGGACTTGCTGGTGTGTTTTGGATCATTGTCCTGCTGCAGAACCCAAGTTCGCTTCAGCTTGAGGTCACAAACAGATGGCCGGACATTCTCCCTTTAGGATGTTTTGGTATTCAGCAGAATTCATGGTTCCATTTATCACAGCAAGTCTTCCAGGTCCTGAAGCAGCAGAACAGCCCCAGACCATCACACTACCACCACCATATTTTACTGTTGGTGTGATGTTCTTTTTTCCCTTGGGAAAAAATTTTTTTCCCCGGGGGTTTTAAACTTGGGGTCATCAAGATGTTTTCTGGTAAAACTGAGACGAGCCTTTATGTTCTTTTTGCTCAGCAGCGGTTTTCGTCTTGGAACTCTGCCACGCAAACCATTTTTGCCCAGTCTCTTTCTTATGGTGGAGTCATGAACACTCACCTTAACTGAGGCGAGTGAGGCCTGCAGTTCTTTGGATGTTGTTGTGGGGTCTTTTGTGACCTCCTGGATGAGTTGTCGCCGCGCTCTTGGGGTAATTTCGGTCGGCCGGCCGCTCCTGGGAAGGTTCTCCACTGTTCCATGTTTTCTCCATTTGTAGATAATGGCTCTCACTGTGGTTCGCGGCAGTCCCAAAGCTTTAGAAATGGCTTTATAACCTTTTCCACACTGATAGATCTCAATTACTTTCCTTCTCATTTGTTTTTGAATTTCTTTGGATCTCGGCATGATGTCTAGCTTTTGAGGATCTTTTGGTCTACTTCACTTTGTCAGGCAGGTCCTGTTTAAGTGAGTTCTTGATTGCGAACAGGTGTGGCAGTAATCAGGTGTGGGTGTGGCTAGAGAAATTGAACTCAGGTGTGATAAACCACAGTTAAGTTATGTTTTAACAGGGGGGGCAAACACTTTCACACAGGGCCATGTAGTTTTGGATTTTGTTTTCCCTTAATAATAAAAACCTTCATTTAAAAACTGCATGATGTGTTTACTTGTGTTATCTTTGACTAATATTTAAATGTGTTTGATTATCTGAAACATTAAAGTGTGACAAACATGCAAAAACATAAGACATCAGGAAGGGGGCCAACACTTTTTCACACCACTGTATACACCACAAACACCACACACATACTCACTACACAAACACCATACACGTACACACTGCACAAACACCATACACACTGCACACACACACCATACACACACTCAGTGCACAAACACCACAAACATTCTACACATACACACTGCACAAACAACTCACACAAACACACACATACCCTACAAACACCAAACATGACACACACACACTGCACAAACACCACACATGACACAAACACAAACACACACACACACACACACACACACTACAGAAACACCCCCCTCTCCCCCGAGGAGGTGATGGAGTCAGATGGATTAGGGGGGTGAAACATGCTGCTTATGTCAACACAAAACAGGTGTTAACCGGATTAGCAAAGATGCTAAGAGCTCGGCTAATCCCACCGCAGAACCCAGCAAGATCCACTGCCAGAATACTAATGCACAGAATATTGGGCTTATTTAACATGTGTGTGTGTGTGTGTGTGTGTGTGTGTGTGTGTGTGTGTAGCTGAAAGTTGGATACAATACAAAGGCCTCATGCAGTTTTGTACTAAAATGAGTCTGGAATTTTTTTTTTTTTTTTTAAAGATTTGAATATATATCTATTCTCACTTACTTTCTTTTTTTAAATAAATTTAATTTTAGAGCTTTGTATAATTTTTTATTTCTTAAAAATTAAATAAAAAACCTAACAATGATATGAAGAGCAGATCTTTAATCAATAGCAGACTCGTATTGGAGTCTCTGTGGCTGGATCTCAAACAGAGCTCTGATTAACATGTAGTGCACTAGATAGGGACCACAGCAGTGTGAGGTTAGGGAACATGTATAGTGAAGAGGGAGAGGTTTGGGATTCAGGAGCACCGTGTGTCAGAGATCTGAGTATAACAGAATTCCTGAGTAAACAGAAGGTAGAGACTGAAGTGTGTGTGTGTGTGTGTGTGTGTGTGAAAGAGAGACAGGCAGAGAGACAGGCAGAGAGAGACAGGCAGAGAGACAGGCAGAGAGATAAACGGGGGAGGCAGGGAGAGGGGGGGCGGGGAGGCAGGGAGAGGGGGGGCAGAGAGACAGGCAGAGAGAGAGACTGGCAGAGAGAGAGACAGAGAGAGAGACAAGAAGAGACAGACAGAGAGAAACAGACAGACAGACAGAGAGAGAGAGAGATACAGATGAAAGTGGGTAAAGTAGTACTTTCCCTTTAGAGCACTAAATCGATCCTCTGAGTGGATTCCAGGCAGTGAGTGTGTGCCGTTTATCTCCAATTCAAACGCGCACACACACACACACACTAGGACGCTGCTATGTAGAACACACACTCCAATTAAACACTCCTGCTCAAATAGGGCCGACGTCATTATAGAGGCCGAGCCCCAAGGGATTGTGGGATATCGCCTCAGAGCGAGTGCAAGAAGAGAGAGAGAGAGAGAGAGAGAGAGAGAGAGAGAGAGAGGGAATAAAGGAGGACGCTGGAGTGAAGAAGTGATTTATTAAAGCTAATAGTGTGTGAAACGCTCCTGCGGTATTAAAGGGCACAGTGTGTAACACAGAGCGACACACAGGAAAGGTCAATCCATATCTGTGTGTGTGTGTGTGTGTGTGTGTGTGTGTGTGTGTCTGAAATCCCACAATGCACCACAATAGCTTAGACAATAGCTTAGTGTCCAAACCATGCACACTAACAGCTTAAGAACACCCACAATGCACTGCTGTATTTTAAGGCGTGGTTTAGGACACGCCCACAGTAGTCTGATGATGGTGTTCATATGGCTGAGAGAGGGAGAGAGAGAGATGGAGAGAGAGAGAAAGAGATAGAGATAGAGAGAGAGACAGAGACAGACACAGAGACGGAGAGGGGGGGTGTGAGTGATGGGAGGATTTAGAGGAGAGAGAGACAGAGAGAATGTGTGAGTGATGGGAGGATTTAGAAGAGAGAGAGAGAGAGAGAAAAGCAGGTGGCTAAGAAAATGAAGAGGAATGCAGGTTAAAAAAACAGAGCAGTGAGAGAGAGAGAGAGAGAAAGAGAGAGAGAGAGAGAGAGAGAGAAAGAAAGAAAGTGGGAGAATGAAGAAAGGACAAGAGGAAAAGAAAGTGAAAAAAGGAACTGAGAGGATGGTAGACTAAATGGAGGGAAGGAAAGAGATGGAGAGGGAGAGAAAAAAGGAGGTGAGAAAATACAAGAGAGGACATGAAGAAAGGTGGGATTCTGAGGAGGGAAAAGACAAACAGACTGCAAGAGAGAAAAAAACAGGGACAGAGGTGAAGGAAAGGAGATAGAGAGAGAAAGAGAGAGAGAGATGACATGTGAACGAATAAAACCTGCATTCCAGCATCCGCACTACGCCTCCAGAACATGGCTCGGCCTGTGCGTCGCCATGGAAACCTGTCCATGGCCTGGCAAGCTGCAGCCAATCAAATTATCATAAATTATCATAAATCTCCTGATGTCAGGCAGAGCAGAGAACGACAGCACAGTGATTTCACTGAACATCTCTCTCTCTTTCTCTCTCTCTCTCTCACACACACACACACACACACCACATATCTGTCTCTCTCACACACACACACCACATATCTGTCACACAAAAACACGCAACATATCCGTCACACACCACACAAACACACACACACACATCACACGTCATATCACACACGCATCTGATCTGAACTCTTGCATTGTGCCTGATGTGTGCTGTAGTGTGATGTAGTTTGATGTAGTGTGTGTAGTGTGATGTAGAGTGATGTAGTGTGTGTAGTGTGATGTAGTGTGATGTAGATGTGATGTAGTGTGATGTAGTGTGATGTAGGTGATGTAGTTGATGTAGTTGATGTAGTGTGGTGTAGTGTGATGTAGCTGATGAGTGATTAGTTGATGTAGTGTGATGTAGCTGTGATGTAGATGATGTAGTGTGATAGTAAAGGAGTGATGTAGTTGATGTAGTTGATGTAGTGTGATGTAGTGTGATGTAGTGTGATGTAGCTGATGTAGTTGATGTAAGTGATGTAGTGTGGTGTAGTGTGATGTAGTGATGATGTAGGTGATGTAGTGTGATGTAGTGTGATGTAGTGTGATGTAGTTTGATGTCGTGTGATGGTGATGTAGTGTGATGTAGATGTGATGTAGTTGATGTAGTTGATGTAGTGTGATGTAGTATGTCGTGTCAGTGTGATGTAGTGTGATGTAGTGATGTAGTTGAATTGTTTTGATGTAGTGTGATGTAGTTGATGTAGTGTATGTAGCATAGCTGATGTAGTGTGTGTAAGATACATGATTGTGTAGCAAATACAGTGCATGATATGTGATACCACATAGTGACATGCACAGTCATTACAGTCATGTCACACAGTGTGATCTGACTGTTGCATTGTGTGATGTTTTGCTGTAGTGTGATGTAGTTTGATGTAGTGTGATGTAGTGTGCTGTAGTGTGATGTAGTGTGTGTAGTGTGATGTAGTGTGATGTAGTGTGATGTAGTGTGATGTAGTGTGATGTATTTGATGTAGTGTGATGTAGAGTGATGTAGCTGATGTAGTGTGTGTAGTGTGTTGTAGTGTGATGTAGTGTGATGTAGTGTGATGTAGTGTGATGTAGTGTGATGTAGCTGATGTAGTGTGTGTAGTGTGATGTAGTGTGATGTAGTTGATGTAGTGTGTGTAGTGTGATGTAGTGTGATGTAGCTGATGTAGTGTGTGTAGTGTGATGTAGAGTGATGTAGCTGATGTAGTGTGTGTAGTGTGATGTAGAGTGATGTAGCTGATGTAGTGTGTGTAGTGTGATGTAGAGTGATGTAGCTGATGTAGTGTGTGTAGTGTGATGTAGTGTGTGTAGTGTGATGTAGTGTGATGTAGTGTGATGTAGTGTGATGTAGTGTGATGTAGTGTGATGTAGTTTGATGTAGTGTGATGTAGTGTGATGTAGAGTGATGTAGTTGATGTAGTGTGATGTAGTGTGATGTAGTGTGATGTAGATGATGTAGTGTGATGTAGTGTGATGTAGTGTGATGTAGTTGATGTAGTGTGATGTAGTGTGATGTAGTTTGATGTAGTGTGATTTTTAGTGTGATGTAGAGTGATGTAGTTGATGTAGTGTGATGTAGTGTGATGTAGTTGATGTAGTGTGTGTAGTGTGATGTAGTGTGATGTAGTGTGATGTAGTTGATTTTTAGTGTGATGTAGAGTGATGTAGTTTGATGTAGTGTGATGTAGTGTGATGTAGAGTGATGTAGTGTGATGTAGTGTGATGTAGTGTGATGTAGTGTGATGTAGTTGATGTAGTGTGATGTAGTGTGATGTAGAGTAGTAGTGATGTAGTATTTGATGTAGTGTGATGTAGATGAAGTGCGATGTAGTGTGATGTAGTGTGATGTAGTGTGATGTAGTGTGATGTAGTGATGTAGTGTGATGTAGTGTGATGTAGTTGATGTAGTGTGATGTAGTTGATGTAGTTGATGTAGTTTGATGTAGTGTGATGTAGTTGATGTAGTGTGTGTAGTGTGATGTACGTATAGTGTTGTAGTGTGATGTAGTGTGATGTAGATGTAGATGTAGTGTGATGTAGTTGATGTAGTGTGATGTAGTGTGATGTAGTGTGATGTAGTGTGATGTAGTGTGATGTAGTTATGTATGATATAGTGTGATGTCAGTGTGATGTAGAGTGATGCAGCTGATGTATTTGATGTAGTTTGTTGTAGTTGATGTAGTGTGATGTATTTGATGTAGTGTGATGTAGTGATGTAGCTTGTGATGTGAGTGTGATGTAGTGTGTATAGTGTGATGTAGTGTGATGTAGTGTGTTGTAGTGTGATGTAGTGTGATGTAGTTGTGTAGTGTGATGTAGTGATGTATTTGATGTAGTTTGATGTAGTTGATGTAGTGTGATGTAGTGTGATGTGTGATGTAGTTTGATGTAGTGTGATGTAGTGTGCTATGTAGTGTGATGTAGTGTGTTGTAGTGTGATGTAGTTGTGGATGTAGTGTGTGTAGTGATGTAGTTGATGTAGTGTGATGTAGTGTGATGTAGTTGATGATAGTGTGTGTAGTGTGATGTAGTGTGATGTAGTGATGTAGTTGTGTAGTGTGATGTAGTGTGATGTAGCTGATGTAGTGTGTGTAGTGTGATGTAGTGTGATGTAGTGATGTAGTGTGATGTAGTGTGATGTAGGTGATGTAGCTGATGTAGTGTGATGTAGTGTGATGTAGTTTGATGTAGTGTGATGTAGTGTGATGTAGATGATGTAGTGTGATGTAGTGTGTGTAGTGTGATGTAGGTGATGTAGTTTGATGTAGTGTGATGTAGTGTGATGTAGTGTGATGTAGTGTGATGTATTTGTGATGTAGAGTGATGTAGTTGATGTAGTGTGATGTAGTGTGATGTAGCAGTGATGTAGTTGATGTAGTGTGATGTAGTGTGATGTAGTGTGATGTAGTTGATGTAGTGTGATGTAGTGTGATGTAGAGTGATGTAGTGTGATGTAGAGTGATGTAGTTGATGTAGTGTATGTAGTGTGATGTAGTGTGATGTAGTGTGATGTAGTGTGATGTAGTTGATGTAGTGTGATGTAGTGTGATGTAGTTGATGTAGTGTGATGTAGTGTGATGTAGTGTGATGTAGGTGATGTAGTGTGATGTAGGTGTGTAGTGTGATGTAGGTGATGTAGTTGATGTAGTGTGATGTAGAGTGATGTAGTGTGATGTAGTGCTGTATTTTGATGTAGTGTGTGTAGTGTGTTAGCTGATGTAGTTGATGTAGTTGATGTAGTGTGGTGTAGTGTGATGTAGTTTGATGTCGTGTGCTATAGTGTGATGTAGTGTGATGTAGTTTGATGTAGTGTGATGTAGTGTGATGTAGTGTGATGTGATGTAGTTTGATGTAGTGTGATGTAGTGTGTTGTAGTGTGCTATAGTTTGATGTAGTGTGATGTAGTGTGATGTAGTTTGATGTAGTGTGATGTAGTGTGCTATAGTTTGATGTAGTGTGATGTAGTGTGCTATAGTTTGATGTAGTGTGATGTAGTTTGATGTAGTGTGATGTAGTTTGATGTAGTGTGATGTAGTTTGATGTAGTGTGCTATAGTGTGATGTAGTGTGATGTAGTGTGCTATAGTGTGTTGTACTGTGATGTAGTGTGAAATCGTGTGATGTAGTTTGATGTAGTGTGATGTAGTGTGCTATAGTGTGTTGTAGTGTGATGTAGTGTGCTATAGTGTGATGTAGTGTGATGTGATGTAGTTTGATGTAGTGTGATGTAGTGTGATGTAGTTTGATGTAGTGTGATGTGTGTTGTACTGTGCTATAGTTTGATGTAGTGTGATGTGATGTAGTTTGATGTAGTGTGCTGTAGTGTGATGTAGTGTGATGTAGTTTGATGTAGTGTGATGTAGTGTGATGTAGTTTGATGTAGTGTGATGTGTGTTGTAGTGTGCTATAGTTTGATGTAGTGTGATGTGATGTAGTTTGATGTAGTGTGCTGTAGTGTGATGTAGTGTGATGTAATGTGTTGTAGTGTGATGTAGTTTGATGTAGTGTGTTGTAGTTTGATGTAGTGTGATGTAGTGTGCTATAGTGTGATGTGATATAGTTTGATGTAGTGTGATGTAGTGTGATGTAGTTTGATGTATTGTGATGTGTGATGTAGTGTGCTGTAGTGTGATGTAGTTGATGTAGTGTGATGTAGTGTGATGTAGTGTGATGTAGTGTGATGTAGTTTGATGTAGTTTTATGTAGTGTGATGTAGTTTGATGTAGTGTGATGTAGTGTGCTATAGTGTGATGTGATGTAGTTTGATGTAGTGTGATGTAGTGTGCTGTAGTGTGATGTAGTGTGATGTAGTGTGATGTAGTTGATGTAGTGTGATGTAGAGTGAAGTAGTTGATGTAGTGTGATGTAGTGTGATGTAGAGTGATGTAGTGTGATGTAGGTGATGTAGAGTGATGTAGTGTGATGTAGAGTGATGTAGTTGATGTATTGTGATGTAGAGTGATGTAGTGTGATGTAGAGTGATGTAGTTGATGTAGTTGATGTAGTGTGATGTGTGATGTAGTGTGTGTAGTGTGATGTAGTTGATGTAGTGTGATGTGTGATGTAGTGTGCTGTAGTGTGATGTAGTTGATGTAGTGTGATGTGTGATGTAGTGTGCTGTAGTGTGATGTAGTTGATGTAGTTGATGTAGTGTGATTTGGTGTGCTGTAGTTTGATGTAATGTGATGTAGTTTGGTGTAGTGTGATGTAGTGTGATGTAGTTTGATGTAGTGTGCTGTAGTGTGATGTAGTTGATGTAGTTGATGTAGTGTGGTGTAGTGTGATGTAGCTGATGTAGTTGATGTAGTGTGATGTAGTGTGATGTAGTGTGGTGTATGTGTGGTGTAGTGTGATGTAGTGTGATGTAGTTGATGTAGTTTGATGTAGTTTATGTAGTGTGATGTATTTGATGTAGTTTGATGTAGTTGATGTAGTGTGATGTATTGTGATGTAGTGTGATGTGTGATGTAGTTTGATGTAGTGTGATGTAGTGTGCTGTAGTGTGATGTAGTTTGATGTACTGTGATGTGTGATGTAGTTTGATGTAGTGTGATGTGTGATGTAGTTTGATGTAGTGTGATGTAGTTTGATGTAGTGTGCTGTAGTGTGATGTGTGATGTAGTTGATGTAGTGTGATGTAGTTGATGTAGTGTGATGTAGTGTGATGTAGTGTGATGTGTTTGATGTGGTCTGATGTAGTTGATGTAGTGTGATGTAGTGTGCTGTAGTTTGATGTAATGTGATGTAGTTTGGTGTAGTGTGATGTAGTGTGATGTAGTGTGCTGTAGTGTGATGTAGTTTGATGTATTGTGATGTGTGATGTAGTGTGATGTAGTGTGATGTAGTTGATGTAGTGTGATTTGGTGTGCTGTAGTTTGATGTAATGTGATGTAGTTTGATGTAGTTTGATGTATTGTGATGTGGTGTGATGTAGTTGATGTAGTGTGATGTAGTTTGATGTAGTGTGATGTAGTGTGATGTAGTGTGCTATAGTTTGATGTAGTGTGCTAGGTACAGTGTGGTTTGGGACACTGCACACAGACACTACATCTGAAAGAACAGTCATTACCTAAGAGAGCATTATAACCTATTGCCAAAGAGCTAATTAGCGGTTAGCGTGTCAGATAAACGCACTACATAATCCTAGCAGTGACATCTAGATAATGGAGCTTTAGCATGTGTGCTCTAGTGTTAGGGACAGAGTCGTGTTTGGTGTTTAGTGTTTGCTGACAGTTACTAATAAAAACACTAAGTAGACGTAAGTTTTAGTGTTTTGGACGAAGCAAGTATAATGAGCGCATTGTTGTGTTTTAATGAATGCTGTAATCCAGCACTCTGTTTCCCCTCGATATCACTAAGCTCTACTGCAGGAATCATCAAACAGGGATAGCGCGCGCACACACACACACACACACACACACGGACAAAGTCAGAACCTCATGGCCTTCACCTTCAGCATGTGAGTGTCAGTAAACTCAGCAGTGATGTGGAGAGAGCGCAGGGAGAAGCGGCACAGTAAACAAGCGCAGCCCAAAACAAAGCACAACGCTAATTAGCCAATTAACGAGCAATTAAGCTCCTGGAGACTAATGGCCTGTTGTCTGGCTCGTTAGTGAATCCCGTTAGACTGACAGCTCCGTTAAGCTCTGCTGAGGCGGCGGGGTGGGGGGTGATGGAGTATAAATGCGCCATCACTCAGACACTGGCATGAAGGACACATTATGATAATTCAGCAATCCTAAAATGTTAAGAGTTTCTTTTTTACGTTTTTATTTTCTTATAATTGAATTGATGCAGCTTAATGAATTTTATTCTCATTAAATAAACAGCTGTATTTACTTCACAACTCTAATACTTCAGACCACACCACCTACCTTTCTCTGAGACTTCAGGCCACACCCCCTAAATGACATTGATACTTTAGGCCACACCCCCACCTGACTCTGATACTTTATGCCACATCCTTTACCTGACTCTGATACTTTAGGCCACACCCCATTCTGACTCTGATATTTGGGCCACACCCCCTACATGACTCAGCCATGCCCCCTAGTTGAATTCAGATTTTTTGGGTCAGACTTAATTCTGGGTCTAATTCTTTAGGCCATGCCCCTACCTGAGTCCCTGAGTCTGATCATTTAGGCCACGCCCCTTATTTGATTCAGACTAACAGTGAGATTTGACATTTCTCCATCTTGTGCATGTTAATAATAGAATAGTACCGCTAAACTGGAGGCCACCCGCTTTCCTCACTTATTAGCACGGTTAGCCTTGACATTTCTATATTTCTAGTTGTGATGCTGAGGTAAGAGGTGATGTTGTGAAAAGTGATGGTGCTGATTCACATTTTATCTGAGTTATGTGGTTGCTGAGGCTTTGCCCGTTAATCTGCCGTATAAATATAAGGATTAAAAAAAAATCAAATGTCAACACACATTAAAAGCACACAGCTGTCTCCAATTAAACCTAGCAGATTGTGCTAATATATGCTAATAGAATTGGAGCTAATATTTAACGGCCCCACATTGCCAGGGTCTGTTTTTATTCACCAGAACAAGTGCAATCAGTCGCACAACAGCCAAACACAGGAGCAGGAAGTAAGGTCGTGGACGAGGGAGAGTGCGGCGGTCTGCGAGAACACCACGAAACCGTCAGAGAGAGAAGGGTTTTAATAAAAAACACAACAAAACAATCAGCTTTATTAGCTTTTGACTAATTTCCTGGATTAATGATCTGCTCTTTGAGGGAATTTCAGTGCTATTAATAATTCATGTGCAGTAATTAGCAGCGTAAATATTTACCCCGAGCCCGAGTCCCAACGCGTGCAGCTCGTCGAAGAGGAAAAAAATAAAAGAAAACATATGTGTTGTTAAAGACTCATTTTTCTGATAAAATTAAGAAATTAAAAGCTTTTATTAGCCATAACTCTGTATTACAACTCTTTAGAAAACTTTATTAGCCGTTTAAAATCAAGAGGGAACACACGTACAGTGGAGACTTTTAGGATTCCAGCCAATCAGTGGCCACGATTTCACTTCAGGAAAAACAATTGTAGCTTCTTCTCCAGTTCTTAGCTGTTAGCTATCGGGTCTCAAGTGAGTTTTATCTCCTGCACGCAAAGCTAATTATTTTTAGCTAACCTGTTATAACACAAGCTAGCATATTCACTAGCAAGCCAATACCAGAGTGGCCATGATGATTAGCACGTTAACAAAGCTAGCTAACTAGACGACATAGTGAGAAGTGTTCAGGTGTTTCATTCTTTTAGCAACTTTAGAAGCAATCGGTCTTAAAATGTTGCTAACTTTTTCTTATACACGCTTATGATTATTATTTAATACACTTAATAAATTGTACTTCAGCTAATAGTCAAACAGGAAAACAAGAAGGAAATGCATTCTTTTACACAGGAAAATGCTAACTAATTAATTCAGAGATATTTACTTTAGTGAATTTTTCTCTTTGGCTCTTAGCAGTTTAATAATCTATAAAATCATTGCTAATGTTATTAGCTAAGTAAAACACTTCTAGTGAAAGACTTCTAGGTTTACAAGCTAGCCTTGCTAACTTGCTAATCCCACACATGTCACTTAATGTACTAGCTGGCTAGTAAATAAGCTAGCCTGGATTATAAAGTGTGTCACAGGAGAATGCTAGGTAAATGATTTAAAGCTATTTACATCTTAACATTAAAGAGAGAAGTGGAGTGTGGTGCCTGTGCTGCGCTAATTAACCAGTGCTAACTCACATCTTCTAAACGGTGCCATGCTAGGAAACATGAAAGCTAGCAACATGCTAACACATGTAAGAAAAACCCCTGAGAGATGAAAAACCGTCAAAAATGTTTAGAAGATAATCAGGAAAAAAAACTCTCTAAAGTTCAATCATTAGCATGAAGTCATTAGCATCGAGACTCCATCATGCTAAAGAACAACATCATTAGCAGATCCAGATCCAGTGGAAGGCCTTTTGTCAAGCAGTGTGTTGCTTTTGCTAGTCTGCTAATTAGCCTGCACTAATTAAAAACACACCTGCCACGCTAGAGAACATCAAAGCTAGTGCGACAGTGCACGGTGAAATCCCTGCTCAGAAACGTCAGAGCAAGAGAGATGACTAGTGGAGTTCATCCTCAAATCCTGTCTTTAGCCTTGCAACCCTGACATGCTAAAGTTCACATCATTAGCTGCTTCAGAAGGAAGAGCTGTTAAAAATGAGCGACTTGTTCAGCCAGGGCTATGCTAATGACACACGCCATCTGGACACCACCATGCTAGCAGAGGTTAATGCTAGAAGCAGACTAGTGCAGATTAGAGGAGGAATTCCTGCTGAGGCTAACAGACGAGAGGAGAGAGAGAGAGACAGAGACATAGAAAGAGACAGAGACATAGAGAGAGACAGAGAGGAACAGAGAGAGAGAGAGAGAGAGAGAGAGAGAGAGAGAGAGAGAGAGAGAGAGAGAGAGAAAGACGGGTTGGTCAGGAGAAGTGACTGAATTCCAAAAATAGTTCATTACAGTAAATAGTTCATACACACACACACACACACACACACACACACAAGATAAACGTGAGCAGATAGACAGAAAGTGACACACTGCTACAGAGAGACAGACAGCTGACTGGTAGAACATGAGCATTTGATCGATATTTAAAATGCTAATATTTTTACACATGCTAAAGCTAATATGCTATATTGCCACGCTAGCATGCTAACACTCCAGTATTCCCTCAACTAAAACAGTTTATAAATGCTAAAAAATGATCTGATTTCCTTATCGCCGTTTAATGACTAGTTAATCTGGCTAATCTAATATAACTAATCAGTGCTAAGCTAGTCGACTAGCTGATTAAGCTGTTAGATGTTTTATATTGTCTCGTCTTTCAGCATTTTCCTTCAGTACTCACTCCTCACATGCTAACTGATTATTAGCTCATAAGCTAGCAGGTATTTAGCTAGCTATATGTTTTCTATCACAGCAACAATGCCAAGGTAACAGTTGCTAATAGTTTATTTCATCGTACCATCTGAAAAAAAACAGACATTATCGCTAGCGAGCATCTTTGCAGACAAAACAATTAGCAATGTCACCACAGTTTTCCGGTTTTTTTTCGCTCCTCAGCCTCCAAGTTCAGCACCTTCTGTGTTATTCTACAGAGTTGAGAACAGACGGCGGTGTGAGAGGTTGAGCTACGATGAGGAAAAGCGCCCGCTGTTCGTTTCCTTTTCACGCTAAACTCTCGTCGCGCCGTGTTTGTTGTTACGCCTCACGCTTCGGCCCCTGATGAATTCCAAAAATGTTAAGATTTGCATTTCAATCTGCTCACGCTCTCCCCGCTTTTCCTTTACAGAGCCATAAAAAAATTCCTCTGATAAAAAATCTTTCTCTCTCTCTATTTTCCCCCAGAGCTGAATGAAATGAAACGGGCAGCGCTGGTTTGTAAAAAAGCTCTGCTGCAGCATAATTGCCGTTTCCCCTCTCCATCATTATAGCGGACGCTTTTGGCGTCCTGTTTACGAGCTAAATAAATAGCCACACAAAACATCTGGAGCTACAAAAGAGACCTTAAGTGGACTCTTAAAAAGAGCTGAAGAGGAAAATATAGAGCGAGAGCGAGAGAAAGAGAGAGAGAGAGGGACTGTGAGGTATAAACTGAGATATTGAGTGAGAGAGAGAAACAGAGGCAGAGAAAGAGAGAGAGAGAGAGACAGGCAGAGGGAGAGGAAGAGGGAAAGTGAGAGAGAAAAGGAGAGAGGGAAAGAGGGAGAGAGACAGGAAAAGAGAGAGAGAGAGAGAGAGAGAGAGAGAGAGACTCATTTACAGTGAGGTATAAACCTACATTATTACACATCAGTAAACAGTTGGTTTATTTATTGTTTGTTTGTTTATTTGTCCTCCACACTTATTTTTCCAATCACAGAATCAGTGACATTGTGACACCTGCCCATGTCATTCATATAAAAAAACGCTAAAAAAAAGAAAAGGGGAGGAGCTACAGAGGTGTACACGCTGACATAATAGTGCTGTCAAATCCTGGCCTGTGATCGCTCCGGTGCTGATTAATGAACATGTGTCATAAAGAGAGGCTGGTGAAGGAGCGAGTGTTTATAGCTGCTATAACAGAAATGATAACAGGAAGTAACTCATCTTCAACAATAAATGTAACAAACAAATTTAACAAATTTTAAAAAAGGATAAAAGCACAAGATGTCGATCTTTCATTAATAATGATTGTAATTAGCTGTTGTGGTGGAAGAGGAATAAAACACTCTGGGCTTTAATTTAATGGATTTATTTGTTAGAGAATAAATCAGTCATGAATCTGTGGTATTTTATTCTACAGAGTGACAGCAGCTAGCTAACGAGCCTGATATCTGTTAACGAGCCTGATATCTGTTAACTGAGCTGCTGAGTAACTTTTGCTTTATCCTGTTTTTTATTTATATTAATATCACAACATGTCACAATTTACCCAAATGAACTACACACACAATGTATTAAACATCAGTGATATAACACAGTCAGAGATACATCACTGTGAGAGATACAACACTGTGAGAGATACAACACTGTGAGAGATACAACACAGTCAGATACAACACTGTGAGAGATACAGCACAGTCAGATACAACACTGTGAGAGATACAACACAGTCAGATACAACACTGTGAGAGATACAGCACAGTCAGATACAACACTGTGAGAGATACAACACAGTCAGATACAACACTGTGAGAGATACAGCACAGTCAGATACAACACTGTGAGAGATACAGCACAGTCAGAGATACAACAGTCAGAGATACAGCACAGTCAGATATATAACACTGTCAGAGATACAACACAGTCAGAGAGACCCCAGTCAGAGATACAACACTGTCAGAGATACAGCACAGTCAGAGATACAACACTGTCAGAGATACATGTGATACAACATTGCCAGAGATACAACACAGTCAGAGAGACCCCAGTCAGAGATACAACACTGTCAGATATACAGCACAGTCAGAGATACAACACTGTCAGAGATACAGCACAGTCAGATACAACACTGTGAGAGATACAGCACAGTCAGATACAACACTGTGAGAGATACAGCACAGTCAGAGATACAACACTGTCAGAAATATAGCACAGTCAGATACAACACTGTAGAGATACTAGCACAGTCAGAGATACAACAGTCAGAGATACAGCACAGTCAGATATATAACACTGTCAGAGATACAACACAGTCAGAGAGACCTCAGTCAGAGATACAACACTGTCAGAGATACAGCACAGTCAGATACAACACTGTCAGAGATACAGCACAGTCAGAGATACAACACTGTCAGAGATACAGCACAGTCAGATACAACACTGTCAGAGATACAGCACAGTCAGAGATATAACACTGTCAGAGATACATGAGATACAACATTGCCAGAGATACACCACAGTCAGAGAGACCCCACAGTCAGAGATACAACACTGTCAGAGAGACCCAACAGTCAGAGAGACCCCACAGTCAGAGATACAGCACAGTCAGAGATACAACACAGTAATACATCACTGTCAAAGAGACCCCAAAGTCAGAGATACAGCACAGTCAGAGATATAACACTGTCAGAGATACAGCACAGTCAGAGATACAACACAGTCAGAGATATAACACTGTCAGAGATACAACACAGTCAGAGATATAACACTGTCAGAGATACATGTGATACAACATTGCCAGAGATACAACACAGTCAGAGAGACCCCAGTCAGAGATAAAACACTGTCAGAGATACAGCACAGTCAGAGATACAGCACAGTCAGAGATACAGCACAGTCAGAGATACAACACAGTCAGATATACAGCACAGTCAGAGAGACCCCACAGTCAGAGATACAACACTGTCAGAGAGACCCAACAGTCAGAGAGACCCCACAGTCAGAGATACAACATAGTAATACAACACAGTCACAGAGACCCCACTGTCAGAGATACAACACAGTCAGAGATACAACACAGTCAGAGATACATGGCTGTCAAAGAGACCCCAAAGTCAGAGACACAGCACAGTCAGAGATACAACATAGTCAGAGATATAACACTGTCAGAGATACAGCACAGTCAGAGATACAACACTCTCAGAGATACAAGACAGTCAGAGATACAACACTCTCAGAGATACAAGATGGTCAGAGATACAACACAGTCACAGAGACCCCACTGTCAGAGATACAACACAGTCAGAGATACAACACAGTCAGAGATACATCGCTGTCAAAGAGACCCCAAAGTCAGAGACACAGCACAGTCAGAGATACAACACAGTCAGAGATACATCACTGTCAAAGACACCCCAAAGTCAGAGATACAGCACAGTCAGAGATACAACATAGTCAGAGATATAACACTGTCAGAGATACAGCACAGTCAGAGATAAAACACTCTCAGAGATACAAGACAGTCAGAGATACAACACTCTCAGAGATACAAGATGGTCAGAGATACAACACAGTCAGAGAGACCCCACTGTCAGAGATACAACACTCTCAGAGATACAAGACGGTCAGAGATACAACACAGTCAGAGATACATCAGTCAAAGAGACCCCAAAGTCAGAGATACAGCACAGTCAGAGATACAACACTGTCAGAGATACAGCACAGTCAGAGATACAACACTCTCAGAGATACAAGATGGTCAGAGATACAACACAGTCAGAGAGACCCCACTGTCAGAGATACAACACTCTCAGAGATACAAGACGGTCAGAGATACAACACAGTCAGAGATACAACACTGTCAGAGATACAAGATGGTCAGAGATACAACACAGTCAGAGAGACCCCACTGTCAGAGATACAACACTCTCAGAGATACAAGACGGTCAGAGATACAGCACAGTCAGAGATACAACACTGTCAGAGATACAGCACAGTCAGAGATAAAACACTCTCAGAGATACAAGACAGTCAGAGATACAACACTCTCAGAGATACAAGATGGTCAGAGATACAACACAGTCAGAGAGACCCCACAGTCAGAGATACAACACTCTCAGAGATACAAGACACCCAAAGAATCAAGAGTCAGAGAGACCCATTGTATCTCAGTCAGAGATACAACACTGAGTCTGATATCTGTTAACGAGTCTGATATCTGTTTACTGTGTACTGCTGAGTAACTTTTATTTTATCCTGTTTTTCATTGATAATAATAATATTAAAGCATGTCATAATTCACCCAAATGAACTACAGCAACAGATTAAAGGATAAAATATGAGTCTGTTTTCTTAATTACATCTTTATCCTGAATTAGAGTGAGATTTAAATGAAGGTATATTTACTATTAACAATAACACACACACACACACACACACACACACACAGAATTACACACCATATGAACATCAAATAAGCTTCATCCAAACCGGCTGTAAGACCCTCGCTTGAGTCCCGGTGTGAGATGGAGCATGTGTTTAACACATTGTGTGTGTGTGTGTGTGTGTGTGTGTGTGTGTGTGTGTGTGTGTGTAATGTACCATAGCTCATTCCTGACTCCTCATCCTAGGGGTCAAAGCCACTTTATAAGGTCAGCACACCTAGAATTTATGAGCGCTGATTGTTTGTGACAGGACACACTGCTGTAAAACAGATGTTATTTCCGTCACGCGGCCCACTGAAGCGCTGAGGATGAAATAAAGCGCTACACAGCAGCCGCCGGGTTAGCAGCTTCTGACCCCCAAACTTTTAAAATTTATTATCGGGGTCGGAAATGATCTCTAAAACCTCCTGCATATGAGGAGTCGACTCTGGAACAATCGCTCTTCTGAGACGTTTTTTAGAGCGATGGCTTCTAACTGCTGAAAGATCCTAGTTTGGATTTCTGTGTGCAAGCAGAGATGACCCAACATGGCCGCCGCACACGTTCTCTCGAGAGCGTCGTTCGTGCACGTTCGTGGTCATGTGGTGCAGCGTAAACAAGGTACCAACACGACACGTACGTCAGTGAGCATGAGCAGTATTTTAAGAATATAGAATCAGGATGTTTGAGCTCTACGCTGCCCCCTAGAGGAAAGAGCTGTTAATCCCCCGGATACATAAAGTACGCAGACGAGGGAAATTAAAATCTATTAGAAGATAAAGAGCGTGTCTCAAATCACAGGATGCACTACACTCTTTACACTGTGTCTGGGTTCATGTGCCACAGCTTTAATCCAGAATTATCTCAGTGTAATAAAGCTCTGAATAAAATATTGATTTATTTTCTGGGTATTTGAAGCCTCTGCTGTCTGACTCGGGCTGAATAAACGTCACATCTGTAAATAATCAACCAAGTCCAAGGCCAAACAACACCATACCTCACCTCCGGCTACAGAAACACACACACACACACACACACACACACACACACACACACAAGCTAAACCAGTGTCACTGGAGATACAACATCGTCAGAGAGACCAACATCAGAGACACAACATAGTTAGGGTGACATCAGAGATACAACATCAGAGATACAACACTGTTAGTGATACAACATCAGAGAGACACCAGCAGCAGTATAGATACGCCATCAGAGATGCGATGTATTTATACAGTCAAGTCCGAAATTATTCATACCCCTGGAAAATTCCGACTTAAAGTTACTTTTATTCAACCAGCAAGTCTTTTTTTGACCGGAAATGACACAGGCTTCTCCCAAAAGATAATAAGACGATGTACAACTTTTATTTACATTTGAACAAAAAGTGGCATGTCCAAAATTATTCATACCCTTCTCAATAATCAATAGAAAAGCCTTTATTGGCTATTACAGCAATCAAACGCTTCCTATAATTGCTGACCAGCTTTTTGCATGTCTCCACTGGGATTTTTGCCCATTCATCTTTAGCGATGAGCTTCAACTCTTTCAGGTTGGAGGGTCTCCTTGCCATCACCCTGATCTTTAGCTCCCTCCACAGATTCTCAGTTGGATTTAAGTCAGGACTCTGGCTGGGCCACTGCAAAACGTTAATGTTTTTGTCTGCTAATCGTTTCTTCACCACTTTTGCTGTGTGTTTTGGGTCGTTGTCATGCTGAAATGTCCACTGGTGCCCAAGGCCAAGTTCCTCTGCAGACTGCCTGATGTTGTTGTTGAGAATTTTGATGTATTGCTCCTTTTTCATGGTGCTGTTTACTGTGATTAGGTTCCCAGGTCCACCGGCTGAAAAACACCCCCAAAACATTCGGTTCCCACCACCATGTTTGACAGTGGGGATGGTGTTCTTAGGGTTGAAGGCTTCTCCTTTTTTACGCCAAATGAAAGCTACATCATTGTGGCCAAACAATTTAATTTTTGTTTCATCTGACCATAAAACAGAAGACCAGAAGTCTTCTTCTTTGTCCAGATAAAGCATTTGCAAAGGCCAAGCGGGCTTTATGTGCCTTATCTAGAGAAGTGGTGTCCTCCTTGGTCTGCGTCCGTGGAACCCAGCGGTGTGCAGTGTCCGTTGGACCGTCTGCCTTGAGATGTTGCCACCAGCAGAGCCCAGATTCATCAGGATGGCCTTGGTGGTGATCCTTGGATTCTTTTTTATCTCTCTCACTATCCTCCTGGCCAGCACAGGTGTCACTTTTGGTTTCCGACCACGTCCTCTGAGATTTTTCACAGTGTGGAACGTCTTGTATTTTTTAATAATACTTTGCAATGTAGCCACTGGAACTTCAAAACATTTAGATATGGTCTTATAGCCCTTTCCTGACTTGTGAGCAGCCACAATGCGCAGCCGCAGGTCCTCAGTGAGCTCCTTTGTCTTAGCCATGACTGTCCACAAACCAACAGCAGAGAGCTTCTGTTTTTCACCTGTTGAGTTGATTAAAACAGCTGTTCCCAATGAATCAGGGTAATCAGGATGCTTTAGAGCAGCTTGGACTATTTGGAATTGTATAGAACTTTGGATTTTCCCATAGACTGTGACAGTTCGCAAAGCGTATGAATAATTTTGGACATGCCACTTTTTTGTTCAAATGTAAATAAAAGCTGAGAAATATTTTTTTCCACAATGATGCCTCTTGTACATCGTCTTATTATCTTTTGGGAGAAGCCTGTGTCATTTCCGGTCAAAAAAAGACTTGCTGGTTGAATAAAAGTAACTTTAAGTCAGAATTTGCCGGGGGTATGAATAATTTCGGACTTGACTGTATATGCGCAGTATTAATTTAGCATTTAGCATGATTAGCTAAAAAGAAAAATCTTTCATTCTAAAGAAATGCAGCATTAGAAAAATGTGTGGGAGGAGAAATGGGAATAACTGTGTGTGTGTGTGTGTCTGCGTGTGTGTGTGTGTGTGTGTGTGTGGGAGGTTTTATGTCCTTCACCCCTCTCCCTCCTGACAGTGATTGCAGGAAACACACTGACGTATTTGAAAAAAAGAAAACTTTATTTGAAAGAGAGCGGGTGCTGAAGGTCACAAAGAGGAGGAGAAAAAGAGGAACATGAACATTATTACACACACACACACACACACACACACACACACACACACACACACACACAGTAAATGGCTTTTGATCTGTTTTATTGACTCACTGTACAGGAAGTGTGTGTGTTTGATTTTCATGACTACAGATGAACTGAGTAATTTTTACCTCTAAATCTACAAACACTCCACCCCCACCTGGTAACATAACCCCACCCCCCTTCCCTGACTCCACCCATCCCCTCAGTTCTATTCAAAAGTTGACACAAACTTTTACTACTGTGCAATTGGGAGAGACACAACCGCACACACATACACGCAAATAACCTCTGTGTGTGTGTGTGTCTGTGTGTGTTTTCTCCGTGATGTATTGCTCTTTCCTGTACTTGGACACTTTTCTTAAACACTATGATCAGTGCCCTTTGTGAGAGCCGACCCACAATAGAGCAGCGTTTTTATCCCCCGCTTCCTAATTACAGAGGAGGACAGAAAGAGAGAGAATTTGAGAGAGAGAGAGAGAGAGAGAGAGAGAGAGAGAAACAGAGAAACAGAGAGGGAGAGCAGACTAGGGAATGATTACAGATAACAGTTAAAGTATAGATGCAGACTTGAGTTTAGATCTGGGACTGAGTGTAGATGATGGATGAATGCAAATGAGAGATCAAATATTGATTTGTGGGATGATCAGCGAGATCGAGTGCAGACGGGGGATCAAGTGGGTTTGAGTATAAATAAGGCATCAAGTGGCAATGAAGGATTAGACAAGATATCACATGTAGACGAGAATGGAGATGTGGGATCCAGTGCACGTCTGGGAATCTATGTAGACGAGGGATCAAGTGGAGAAAATGTACATGAAAGACTGACATGAATGCAGATGACAGATCAAATGGAGGTAAGGGATTGAATATGTCAAGATAAATACCAGGATTATATGTGAATGAGGGATCGAGTGAAGAAGAAGGATTGAGTATAGATGAAGGATCAAGTGTAGGTGAGGGATCGAGTGTAGATGAGGTATCGAGTATACTTGAGGGATCGAGTGTAGATGAGGGATCGAGTGTAGATAAAGGATCAAGTGTAGGCGAAGGATCGAGTATAGATGAGGGATCAACTATAGTTGAGGGATCGAGTGTAGTTGAGGGGTTGAGCGTAGATGAAAGATTGAGTGTGGATGAAGGATCAAGTGTAGGTGAGGGATCAAGTATAGTTGAGGGATCGAGTGTAGATGAAGGATCCAGTGTAGGCGAAGGATCGAGTGTAGATGAGGGATCAACTATAGTTGAGGGATCGAGTGTAGATGAGGGATCGAGTATAGTTGAGGGATCGAGTGTAGGCGAAGGATCGAGTGTAGATGAGGGGTCAATTATAGTTGAGGGATCGAGTGTAGGTGAGGGATCGAGTGTGTATGAGGGATCGAGTGTTATAGTGTAGCAGTAAGCTGCAGATGTTTATTCCCGGATGAAGGCTAAATATAACAATATATCTATTCTCTGTTACCATAACAACACAATTATACACAAAAATATTTACATTTCAGTGTTCAGACTTACATATATACTCTCTCTCTCACTTTCTCTCTCTCTCTCTCTTTGGACTGTGTGTAAATAGAAACACCTCCCCGTCGACACATTTGTAGCGCTCTGCTTTTTATTAACGAGAGACGAAACGCAGTAATGAACTGTGAACACACCACTTCCTTCCCTCTTCACTCAACCTACCACCATCTGTCTCACTCTCTCTCTGTCTCTCTCTCTCTCACTTAACCCCCCCCCACATCATTATTTTACACAGACATGCTTCCAAATTAACTCTGGCATCTTGCCGCTTGTTTTGCGTTTGCTCCGTCTCTCACCACGTCAGCGAAAAGCCAGACTAAATTAGCTTCATTTCTCTCCGTTTAATTCCTGGCGGTGTGATACAAAATGCAATTATCCATTATTTTTCCTCCCCGTAATTAAAACCGGTTTATTTAGCGGGTGATTTGGCCTGGACGTGAGTTAGCTGTAATACTGACTGACACTCTGTATGAGCTGAGCGTCTCGCTTCGCTAGAAGAAAATGATGAAATTTCGGGAGTTCAGCTGCATGAACAATTAAAAAAACAACAACAAAAAACACAGCGACATGTTGACATTTAACTTTTACATCCTGATGTCTGTCACATAACAGCGACGAATTTTAGCATTTTATTATATTATTTTTATTTTCTATCAGAATGGTACTTTAATATAAACCTGTGCCTCTGTCAGAGCTGCTGTTACAGAGAATTAATCAGTTCAGTTCAGTTTTTCTCAAAGCAGCTTTAAACAAATATAAAAATTCAGAATTAAAATGACAAAGTCAACACTTTAAAATTGTATCTATCCCTAATGAGCGAGTCAGAGGTGATTATAAATCATTTACGAATAATCAACACCTTCTGACCAATCAGGATTCAGCAGCTCTCAGGGGTGAATTTTCCCTCAATACAAATTTTATTTAGATTTACAATTGACAAAAATCTGAGACAAAGAAAGAAAGTAAAAGAAAAAAAGAAAGAAAGAAGTAAAAATATTAAGTGAGTAAATGAATAAGTAGGTAAGAAACTAGATAAAAAGCTAAAAAAAAAAAAAACAACAACGGCAAACGAACAACAACTGATCTCAGCCAATCAGAGCGCAGTGTTAATCTGATCTCAGCCAATCAGAGCGCAGCATTGGTCTGATCTCAGCCAATCAGAGTGCAGTGTTAATCTGATCTCAGCCAATCAGAGCGCAGTGTTAATCTGATCTCAGCCAATCAGAGCGCGGTGTTAATCTGATCTCAGCCAATCACAGTGCAGTGTTAGTCTGATCCCAGACATTCCGAACACAGTGTTGGTCTGATCTCAACCAATCAGAGTGCAGTGTTAGTCTGATCTCAGCCAATCAGAGTGCAGTATTAGTCTGATCTGATCTGTAGTGCTGCAGTCTGGAGTGTTTGATTAGTGAGGAGAATAAAAGCGTGGTGTTTAACACACTCAGACTTTATGGTGAAACACTAAAGCAGTGTTCTAACAGCCGCTCTAGCGCATTAGCGTTCTATCTTTATCAAGCGCTAGTCGATTAAAAAGCGCTTTACCCCACGGCCTTTGTGCTTAATCGAGAGAGATTTCGACCCCAGAGCCGATGAGCCGGTGTGCGCCGTTACCGCGTTTCTCTCCCTAATGGCTTCCCTTTGGTTATCGCTAATGACCAGCGTGGCTAATGGACTGCGGAGAGCCGAGAGAGAGAAAAAAACACGGTGGATCTGCATGGCAGCGTACGCTAATATAATAATATTTCAGTATCTATGCGTCCTGTAACAGCGAGAGTTCTGTTTATTCTGACAGAACGACGCATCAGGAGGGAGGACATGCACGCAACCATCATGCTAATAGGCTGTAAAGAAGCCCAGGAGTAACACAACACACTGCAGTCCCGAGGTGCCAATATTTTTTTACATCATACAATAAAAATGATGTATAAAATATTTATGAGGAGCTTAAACACTTTAATACACAATTCAGCACACAGTCTGATCTCACGAGTCAAATCTAATCTAAACTAGCGAGAGAAAGCTGTGATTAGCCGCTTAAATGACACGCAGGTGGAGTCGGAGACAGAAAACTGTCAATCAAGTGTGCTCATTAGAATACCAGGCCACGCCCACTCAGATCAGAGTGACTACTGCTGCTGCTGTGAGCATTTAGATCAGATGTTAGATCTGATTCACGCCTCGTCTTTTCGGCTCAGACTTTGCTGGACGTGAGAGAAACTTTTCTTATATAACTTTAGTAAAATCTACAGTGATGATGTACAGTTAAATATTTTAAACTGAATGTAGGATTTAGGGAAGACTTCTACAGCTGATGAATGATATCACTTCGTTTGCGTGTATTGGCAGTGTTAAGATAGTGGTGAGTAGGAGGAGGAGGAGAAAGAGGAGGAGGAATAGGGGAAAAAGGAGGAGGATGAAGAGGAGGAGAAAGAGGAGGAAGAGGAGGAGGAAGACTAGGAGGATGAGGAGGAGGATGAGGAAGAGGAGGAGAAAGAGGAGAAGAAAGGATGAAGAGAAGGAGGAGAAAGAGGAGGAGGAAGACAAGAAAGACCAGGAGGAAGAGGAGGAGAAAGAGGACGAGAAGGAGGAGGAGAAAGAGGAGGAGGAAGATTAGGAAGACCAGAAGGAAGAGGAGGAGGACTAGGAGGAGGAGGAGAAAGAGGAGGAGAAGGTGGGGGGGCGAGAAAAAGGAGGAGAAAGACAAGGAAGAGGAGGAACGGTAGGAAGAGGAAGAGGAGGAGGAAGAGGAGGAAAAGGATGAGGACAGGGAGTAGGAAGAGGAGGAGAAAGAGGAGAAGGAGGAGGAAAGGTAGGAAGAGCAGGAGGAGGAGGAAGACGAGGAGGTGTAACAGTATTTCAGAATCCTGTCCCCGATCAATACGTCCCTGAATAAAGTCCTTGAAGTCTGTAAAGTGTGTTTTTCCCGGGAGGCCGGACGAGGCGGACGAGGCGGTGTTCATCAGGAGATTTCACGTTTAACGGCCGTTTTTTACGACATCACTCTGCGGGTTTTGGTTATAGACCGAGGGCAGAGTCAGGGATGAAAAATCCTTTTAATTTTCTCGCTGCGAAACTTCCCGAGGTGATGATGCACATCAATCCCGCTCCGCTCCCTCACTCCCGCTAATGGAGGGCCGACGCCGTTTTCTTCTCGTCTTTCTCCCGTTTTTTTTTTCCTCCGCGCCCGTAGCGCTCGCCGGCTCATTTGATTTTTGGTCTAATCACCGGTGCTGAGGAGCAGCTAAAATGAAAATGTCGCCTCGTCTCTTTCCTCCCACTGAGGCGCGATTCAATCAAATCCCCAGAAAAGAAAACGGGAACGCTGATGTGTTTCCATCAGACACCGCCACAGGACCAGGAGAAGCGCAATGACATCATCAAAAAGCGCCAGACAAACACCTTGTCTTTATTATGTATTTATTTATTTATGTATCACTTCATCTTCTCATCCTTCACATTTACATTTACACAAAAACACATCGCTCTGTCTGTCTCTCTCTTTATCTCTCTCTCTCTCTCTGCCTCTGCAGTTTTTCCCCACGCTCTGTTTATCGCTTCATCTTGCGGTGGGACGTTTATTTTCTCTCTCACAGTGAGAAGCGAGACACAAAGCACCGCTGTCACTACGATAAAAACTAAAAACCCCAACGGTGGAAAACTCGGGTGGTTCAGCTTTCTCTTTTTCCTGTATCTCACTCGCTTTTTTTCTTTCTGCAGTTGTTTGGTGTGTGTGTGTGTGTGTGGTTTTCAGATCGTGCTTGCTGATTGGGAGATCGATTTACAGCACGGTGCAAAAGTAATGGCGCACCAACATGAGCTAACAGAAGATAGAGAAGATTAAAGACGATTCTGTCGCAGGCTGCGCTTCGAACACGCCCTCGTTCACTCGACCCCTTCCGTTCAGGGAAAATTGAAAATGGCCGCTCGTTAGAAACATACACGAGTTTCTAACACGTTTTATTGTGTTTCCTTGACGTGGAGGTGGAGCTTTAGAATTTCCGGTCCACTCGGTGTTGGTTTAATGAGCGTGAAGAGCGACGGCATCTCCGCACGTTTATAGATCGGATAAATCCATCAGCTCTTTCCCGGGGAAGGCTCCAGTTTACGGAATATCCTTTACCTCATTAGTGTAAATCGTTTGCGCTCTCGTGGTTCTGCACAATGAGCCGTGATCGCGCGCGGCACACGATCGATAACCGTAAACGCTGTGCTAATGATCAGACCACGCCGTCCAATCAGATCTGTTCATCAGTCATCCAATCAAATCTATAATACACTAAAAAATCTCATTAAATCGGCTATAAAAACAGAAAGCCTAGAGATTCATCCAGAGACCATCAGTCAGGATAGACTCCGAGTGGGCGGGACACTCTCTCTCTCTCCTCTCAATCACAGAGATGCTAGCGATTCACGGAGCGGCTGTATGTGGAAGAGGGCGTATGGCGCTTTCCTCCGAGTGTGTAACGCTGCTCTGTGAACAGAATCTTTTGAATCTGGGAGTAAAAGTAAATCCGTCGCCTCGGAGGTGTGAACTTCCTGCAGGTGATGCTAATAATCTGAACGTGGAGATCAGACGAACGCGCCTCAGAGTCAACACGCTAAATATCTTCCTTAAGAAGAACAACGTCTGGAATTTCACATCAGGGAACACACAGGATGAGGATGAGGATGGAGCTGTGGACTCTTCCTCGTCGTCTGCGGCTCTATCTGAGTAAAGGGAGGTTAAAGTAGACTACAGAAGCAAGTGAAAAAAAGTGGATCAGTCCAATTAGCAGTGTTTCTTTTTCACTGATTAAGCCAAATATTCCCGAGAGGACGCGTCTTGTCCCGAGTCCCTGGAGAGAGACGAGACAAGAGCGAGAGAGAGAAAGAAAAAGAAATGTCCTTTCTGTTCAGCTCTGGCAGCGAAGGCAGCGCTCTGATTTGTGCAGCCCTGAGGGGATGCGGATAAAACACGGGCCCATCTGTCACACGGGGAATTGAACACAGCCCGTTACAGTAAAGTGTATTTGCATCCTCGAACTGCTTTATTACCGCGCCAGCTGAGGCCTCCGAGGCCCGAGCGGAACTGAGCCACACTTTTAAATGGATCTGACGCGGGATAAAGGAGGGGACACGTCTCTCCTCCGTCTCTCCCATGTTATTGAGTCGGACAGGAGGGAAGCAGAACAGAGAGGAAAATCAGGAGGGAAATGGTGGATGGGAAGAAACATGAATAATAAAACACACACATATGTTCTTCTCTCTGTACTGCTTTCTCACTGTGCGCACACACACACACACACACAGTGTGTACATGTGTGTATTTGTTCTACCTTTCTCCTCATTTTCTTTCCCTTTTAAGAAAGAAGAAAAGTGGGGGGCATGAAGCCTTTATTATCGCCACACATACATTACAGCATAGTGGAATTCTTTTCTTCGCATATCCCAGCTGAGGAAGTTGGGGTCAGAGCGCAGGGGCAGCTATGATACAGCGCCCCTGGAGCAGAGAGGGTTAAGGGCCTTGCTCAATTGCCCAACAGTGGAGCCTGGTGGTGCTGGGGCTTGAACCCCCGATCCTCCGATCAACGACCCAGAGCCTTAACCACTTGAGCCACCACTGCCCCATGTACTGCCCCTTTTGTATTCATTTATTACATATTTCTCTGGATATGTGATATTGGGGAAGGAGAGATCAAAAAATTGTTTATAAACATTTTGTAAATGATGTGTGTATGTTTATCTTGTGTGTGTGATGTGTGCATGATGTGTGTGTATAATTGTGAATGATGTGTGTATGTTTATCTTGTGTGTGTGATGTGTGCATGATGTGTGTGTATAATTGTGAATGATGTGTGTATGTTTATCTTGTGTGTGTGATGTGTGCATGATGTGTGTGTATAACTGTGAATGATGTGTGTATGTTTATCTTGTGTGTATGATGTGTGCATGATGTGTGTGTATAATTGTGAATGATGTGTGTATGTTTATCTTGTGTGTGTGATGTGTGCATGATGTGTGTGTATAATTGTGAATGATGTGTGTATGTTTATCTTGTGTGTATGAAGTGTGTGTATGTTGCATGTTTGATGTGTGTGTGATGTGTGCATGATGTGTGTGTATAACTGTGAATGATGTGTGTATGTTTATCTTGTGTGTATGATGTGTGCATGATGTGTGTGTATAATTGTAAATGATGTGTGTATGTTTATCTTGTGTGTATGAAGTGTGTGTATGTTGCATGTTTGATGTGTGTGTGATGTGTGTATGATGTGCCCCTCCCCTCCCCCTCCCCCTCCCCCTAGGTAACGTGCCTCATTCGGATTTAACCTTGAGGTGTAACACGATGTGACGTCCCTAAACTTCTCCGGTCCTTAAATCAGCAGGAAGTGCCTCAGCGGGAGGCGTAATCACCGCGCCAAATTGCTAATTTCATTTCTCCCTGTCGCGTCCCTGCTCGCCGTTCGACTCCATTACTCAACGACAGCCTTTTAATGTTGCTGCCTCCCAGAGGTGCTGCATTAAAATGGAATAACTCGCCATGTAAATGAAAACAAAAACCATTACTTTTCCACTACACCCTCCTCCTCCTCCTCCTCTCTCACTCCCTCACTCCCCTCTTCCTTCTCCATCGAGGGAAATGGAAGCTAATTGTCAGTCCATCTGGTGCGGTAATGAAGTTGGCCCGACATGCGGAAGCATGTGAAGCTCCTTCAGATTGGTGCAGAATGAGGAACCTCGCCTGTGTATCAGCGGCGTGTCATCAGTGTGTGATGCAACGTCCAGAATATAGCGCTGCGCTCACACTAGCATGCGACAAGTCGCTCGGGGGCCAGGTGGGCGTGGCCTGTTTGCTCCCATGAGGAACAGTGACAGCTGTTAGAGGTGTGAATCTCAGGCTTCCACATGGTACGATATGATACAATACAAGTGATGCCATATGATACGAGTGATACCATATGATACCATATGAGTGACACGATACGAGTGACAGGATATGATACTACAATAGAAATGATATGATACAATACGAGTGATACGAGTGTTTTTCCGAGCTCCGCCAAGCTGACCTACAATTTCGCAAAATTTTCTCAATTTGTATCTCAAATCCAGTCCTATATTATAACTTTTACAGTACCTATAGTATCCTATAATATTCTCACTCCAAACGCGTTTTATATCGCTAGTTTTATTTGTTTTCCAAAACACTCGCTTATAGCCAGTTAGCTTAATAGCATTGCTAATTCGTTAGCCCGGCTAACACAAGTTTGTTTACATTTTCACATCGGTTATCTCTGTTTACTACTACAACTAAACATTATGTCGGTTGTGTGTCTGCCTTTGAGTGCAGGTGAGGATTCTTTCAGCGGAAAGTCACGTTGGAATCGTCCCAGACTGACGCTCACCTGTCCCAGGTAAATTCACAGCGTGAAACAATCACTCCCACAACCTCAACTCCATGTGCTTCTCTGCCCAGGCCCAGCGCACCAAGGATGGCTTCGCTCCCCTTCGCGAGATGGCGTGCGACGCGGTGATCATCGAAGACTCCATCATTCGGCACGTCCGTGCTACTGCGGCTAAAGGTAAGGTGCACACTCGCTGTCTTCCTGGTGCTCGTGTTCTCGATGTCTCTGCACAGGTACCCGCGATCCTGAAGAAGAACATCGGAGCTGTGGTCCTCCATGCTGGCACGAACAACATCGGGCTGAGGCAGACGGAGATCCTGAAGAAGGACTTCAGGAGCCTGGTGGAGAAGGTACGCACCACATCGCCCACGACGAGGATCATCGTGTCAGGACCACTTCCCACGTTCCAGCGAGGAATCGAGAGGTTCAGTAGACTATTTGCTTTTAATGAATGGTTACAGTCATGGTGTCAAGACCAGAAATTACCTTTTGTTGATAACTGGAATCTTTTCTGGGAGCGTCCTAGGTTCTACCGTCCTGATGGCCTGCACCCAAGCAGAGTTGGAGCAGCAGTCCTCTCAGACAACATCTCCAGGACACTACGCACCATCTGACTGGTAAGCCATACCTCAGATTACAATTACAATTATGATAGCTACTGTTCAGCTCACCAGATTGATACGAGTGCACACATAGCTCATCTTATAGAGACTGTGTCTGTTCCCCGAATAGTGAGATCAAAGAATAAATTCATTAATAGCCCTCGAAATAATCTAATCACAGTTATACCTGAAAAACACCAAATGATTAAAGAAAAACAATTCCTAAAGTTTGGGCTTCTCAACATTAGGTCCCTTGCACAGAAAGCACTTATTGTTAATGAAATGATCTCAGATTATAGTTTTGATACACTCTGCCTTACTGAAACCTGGCTTAGGCCAAATGAATGCATTAGTCTGAATGAGTCCACTCCGTCAGGATTTTGCTATAAGCATGAGCCCCGTCAGACCGGTCGTGGAGGTGGTGTTGCAACTATTTATAGCAACTCTCTTACCGTTACTCAGAAAACAGGAACCAGGTTTAACTCATTCGAAGTGCTTGTCCTTAATGTTACACTTACAGACATAAATAAAAAATCTCTACTATATCTTGCGCTGGCCACCGTATATAGACCCCCGGGGCCCTACGCCGATTTTCTTAAAGAGTTTGCACATTTACTCTCAGACCTACTGATTAATTATAACGAGGTGTTGATTGTAGGAGACTTTAACATTCATGTAGACGATTCCAATGATGCCTTAGGACTCGCATTTATGGATTTATTAAATTCTTTTGGGGTTAAACAAAACATTACTAGACCAACTCATCGTTTTAACCATACACTAGATTTAGTTATATCACATGGAACAGATGTCACTGATATAGCTGTTCTACCTCAAAGTGATGATATCACAGACCATCACCTCTTAGTGTACACTCTACCTGTAGAACATATTACACACGTCTCCCCTCGTTATCGACTCGGTAGAACTATTATCCCGACCACTAAAGACAGATTCACAAGTAATCTACCGGATCTGTCTCAACTTCTCACCAGACCCCTAAATACAGATGACTTAGATGAATTAACTAACAGCATAAGCACTATTTTCTCCAGCACACTAGACACTGTTGCCCCCGTCCGATTAAAAAAGGTCAGAGATAAAACATCTGCACCATGGTATAATAGTCACACTCACGCCCTCAAGAGAGCAACCCGTAACCTCGAGCGAAAATGGAGAAAAACTAAATTAGAAGTCTTTAGAATTGCGTATAAAGACAGTATGTCTAACTATAGACAGGCTCTAAAAGCTGCTAGGGCTGAGCATCTGAGCAAACTTATAGAAATAAACCAAAACAATCCCAGATTCTTATTTAGTACAATGGCTAGATTGACAAAACATCAGATATCTGAAGAGAGTACTCCATCACAGCTTAATAGTGAGGACTTTATGAACTTCTTCACCGACAAAATAGATAGTATCAGGAATAACATAATGGATGTTCAACCTTTGACAGCATCAGATATTACTGATTGGTCCAAAAACCAGTACACAGAAGCTTTCACAATTCAACCTGTACTTAGAAGGATGTTCTATTACTACTAGCTCTACAGTGAAAGACCTGGGCGTAATATTATACAGTAGTTTGTCCTTTGAAAAACATATTTCCGATATTACAAAAACAGCCTTCTTCCACCTCAGAAATATCGCCAAGCTTAGGAACATTTTATCTGTATCTGATGCAGAAAAGCTAGTTCATGCGTTCATGACCTCCAGACTGGACTATTGTAATGCATTATTTGGTGGTTGTCCTGCATCTTCAATAAACAAGCTACAGTTAGTCCAGAATGCGCTGCCAGAGTCCTTACCAGGTCAAGGAAGTATGACCATATAACCCCAATATTATCATCCCTGCACTGGCTACCTGTTAAATTTAGAATTGATTATAAACTAGCTCTACTTACATACAAGACTCTAACTGGTTCAGCTCCCACGTATCTAGCCAGTCTTCTAACACGTTACAATTCATCACGCTCCTTAAGATCTCGAAACTCTGGACTTCCGGTAGTTCCCAGAATATCAAAGTCTACAAAAGGGGGTAGAGCTTTTTCGTATTTAGCTCCTAAACTTTGGAACAGTCTTCCTGACAGTGTTCGGGGCTCAGGCACAGTCTCCCAGTTCAAACGTAGACTAAAGACATATCTCTTTAGCCAGGCATACACCTAATACATCCCATAACTTTGTGCTCCAATACATCCGATTAAATGCACATATCATCTAGTGCCTGCTAATATTATGAATAGCAGCTACGCTAATCCCTTTCCATTTGTTTCCCTTCTTCTACCCATCCCCGACTCACACAGAGATTGTGCCAGCTCCGGTGGCATCCAGAGATGGACCGGCTCCAGCCGGGTTCTGCTTTCTGAGGACTGGAGTAATCAAAGCAGCACTGCCAACCCTATGTGGACATTTTACACATAACATTCTACACATGCTGTATCTGCATCACACAACTAATGCAGAAAGGACATTGTTCATATCACCACTCTCCGTGTGTCACCCAGATGAGGATGGGTTCCCTTTTGAGTCTGGTTCCTCTCAAGGTTTCTTCCTAATACCATCTAAGGGAGTTTTTCCTTGCCACAGTCGCCTGAGTCACCTCAGGCTCGCTCACTAGGGAAAATTCTGTCTAACATCTAGGACTGTTTGTTTGTATGTTTATTGTTTCTTATGTTCTGTAAAGCTGCTTTGAGACAATGCTCTTTGTTAAAAGCGCTATACAAATAAAACTGAATTGAATTGAATTGAATTGAATATGATACAATAGGAGATGACACGAGTGATACAATATGACACAGTTATGAGTGATATGATACAAGTGAAATTATATGATACAATATGAGTGATACCATATGACACAATAGGGGATGACATGAATGATATGATATGACAATACGAGTGATATGATACAATCACATGTGATACAATATGATGTGATACAAGAGATATGACAATTATAATACAACGTGATACAATACGATTCGATACAAGTGATACCATATGATAAAACACAAGTGATATCATATAATACAATATGATGTGAATAATACAACATGATACATTGCTATTCAACTTGATACAATATGATATGATACTATATAGGATATGATACAATACGTGTGATACTGTATGATACAAACGATTCTACGTGATATGATATGATACTACGTGGTACAATCAACAACAGCTATGCTAATCACTATGCTACACAGCTATGCACAATGTTAGCACAGCTAGTCAAATAACACTGCTAGTCAACAGCAATATTAATATTTATGCTAAATGCTAAATTACAACTAAATACTAATTAACCTCCAGATTTCACGATTACTGAAGTAATGCTAACACCTGTGCTAATCACAATGCTAATACTCAGATTTTATTAGGCTAAAATGGCGTAGATGCTCGCAACTTGTGAGAGTTAACACTACAATACTAAAGAAAATGCTACAATGCTAATGTGTAATGTTTATAAACATGTGACTTCTAGTAAAACGCTAATTTCTGTTTAACACACTCTTGTGTATATTTGTGTGTTAAATATTAACGTGAAACATTTATAAAAGTTTGTATTTCTGTATTATAACAGCGCTAATGAAAAATGCTAACACAGATCATACCTTGGATTGACTTTCTGGGAAAACTAGCCAAAAATGTAGCATCTTACAGATATTATTTAGTTTTAAGCCCAAACAGAAGATTAGCACCGCGTCTCCACGGCATCGTGTGTGTCATTAACAAGCCTGGTTAGCATGCTAAAAGGTGAAGTGGGCGCTAACGGCAGGTTTAACCTCCCTGTAGAGGTGGCACCTGTGTGCTGCAGGGTTACGTGAAGATGTCCAGCTACATGGAGGCTTTCATTATGACTAGTGTACTTCAGCACAGCTAGGGCACTAGGAGTGTATTAATAACTCAGCAGGACAACGACGAGCCTCAAACGTGGACAAGCTGTCTCTGAATTTCTCTCCATCCAATATTCAGTCCAGAGCGAAGCCTCCGACACCGACACAAACACCTTCATCTGCTACAGGAAGTCCGCTAACCACACAGAGCCATGCTAGTTTATTCAAATCATCCTTTATGTCTGTGTTTAACATAAGCGCTGGACACAGCATCGCTAAAGAAGTGTTGCTTTTTGGTTACAATTAGCATACAAGGCCCCAACATTAGCATGCGGTCAGTTTGTGTTCCAAACTGATTTGTTAGTAAAAATGTTTAAGACAACAGACATAAAGAAATAGTTTGGCTAGAAATGATAACGTGACTGACAGAAAAAGCTACATAAAGTGTTGAATCTAGCATGTAAAACAATAACAATGTCAGCAAATTGTACATTTCACATTCAAACAAAGCTAATTTGGCTAACAAAGCTAGCAGCACTTCAGGTCTGGTTTAGTGACAACGATTAGCTCTTTATTAATCTCACATTATTAACACTAATGTTCCTCTCCATTACACACACGCACACACACACAGACTGCAGCACTAGTTAATGCTACAATCCATGCTAACATGCTACTCAAACTGCATGCTAACATGCTATCAAAATGCATGTTGATAGCATTTTATTCAGAAAAACACAATTATTAAAATAATTTTATTCTTTCGTTTAGAGCCAAGTACAGTGTGAGACAGGCAGGTGTGTGTGTGTGTGTGTGTGTGTGTGTGTGTGTGTGTGTGTGTGAGGGGTGAGTGAGTGAGAGAGAGAGAGAGAGAGAGAGAGAGAGAAAGAGATAAAAAGCCTTGCTAACTTGCAGGAAATCTGTCAGTACCTGCCTCTGTGTATCTGTTAGCCCGAGGCTAAACCACAGAGGGGAGAGGCCTAGCGTCAAAACCACAACCTTCTCTCTCTCTCTCTCTCTCTCTCTCTCTCTCTATCTCCATCTCTCTTTTTATCTCTCTCTCACTTTTTTTCTCTCGCTGTCTTTTTATGCTAGCTGATAGATACAGGGCTAATGATATGGCATGTTCCTGTAATTAGCCTCCCACAGATAACATCCACCCTGAAGCTTCTTGTGCGCCATTTTTTCCTCGGTAAAAGCTTCTGAAACATTCCTTTTCTCTCAGCTCTCTCTCCTCACACATCCGTCAACATGAAAAATACAAATAAATAAAATATCATTTTTATTCAGCCATCAAATTCACCAAAATGCATCAATGCTAAAGAATAACCGGATCTGCTAGCGTCTGGTCACTGTTAGCCATGTTAGCCGTGTCAGGATCATCACGAGCACTAGCAAAATAAACTCACATGGAGTCTATCATTCAGTGCGTACAGATTTTTAATCGGGGCAAAAGTTTTTTGCCTACCACACAAACAAACAAACACACACACACACACACACACACACACACACCAAGTCGGTTGTTAGAGACACAAATTAAACGTGTGGTTTAATAATCAGCTGAAAGGAACAAGCTGTGGAAGAAAGAAGAAGAAAAAAAACCCACGCCTAACACCTCTAAAGGTTCTGGTTAACGCTGAGGTACTGTGCTTTTAATAAAACTAACACAGGAAGTGTTAGAGCGAGTGAGAATGGCTCAGGTAGGACTGAGAGAGAGAGAGGGAGAGAGAGAGAGGGAGAGAGAGGGAGAGAGAGAGAGTGAGAGAGAGGGAGAGCGAGAGAGAGAGAGGGGATTATAAAACAATAAGAGATGATAAAATGTGATTTCCTGCCCTGTGAGTCTGACAAAAAGGTGTGTGAGTGAAGCAGCCCAAGGAGGTGATATGGTGTAGAAATGAGAAATATTTCTGTGTATGTGTGTGTGTGTGTATGTGTGTGTGTGTGTGTGTGTATGTGTATGTGTGAGAGAGAGAGCGCGAGAGAGAGAGAGAGCGAACGCCGCGAGCCATGTTTAATTTCACTTTTTGTTTGGTCGGGAGGCTCTCGGGGGCCAAGTACTGCCTGAGGCTCTTTTGTCTGGTCTTTTTCTTCGCCTGCAGCAATTTCACACACACACACACACACACACACACACACACACACACACACACACACACACACTTCTGCTGAGACTTCACCATGGCTCTCGAGGTATTTTCCTGCGGCGGAACACGCTCACTACAAACACAGCCGTGATGTCAAAGACACGTTGCTGTTACAGACGGTTAGAAACATGCTGATAAATCCAACACCACGCTAACCGCCCAGCGCTAACATTCCCATGCTAACAGCACAAGTGCTAACATCCCGTCTCTAACGCCCAGCGCTAACATTCCCACGCTAACACCCATACTAACCACCCAACACTAACACCATCATGCTAACATAGCACTAACATCTTCATGCTAACATCCCCAGGCTAAGCACCCAGCACTAACATCAATTGAACATCACAAATTAATTTAGAATCAACTAAATAACATGAATAAACCTTCAGGATCAAAAAAGACATCAAATGAATCAGTTACAGCAGTGAATCAGCAACAATAGTTGAATCATCTGAATCATGGGAATCAGTTAAATCAGGGGAATCATCTGAATCAGTTGAATGAATCAGGGGAATCATCTGAATCAGCTGAATGAATCAAATGAATCATCTTAATCAGTTGAATGAATGGGGGAATCATCTGAATCAGTTGAATGAATCAGGGGAATCTTCTTAATCAGCTGAATGAATCAGGGGAATCATCTGATTAATTGATTAATTAAAGAATTAATCTTTCTAAATTGTGCAGGCTGTAAAAAGCCCAGCAGAGACAGAAGAGAGGTTTGCTTTTGTGTTTTAATGATCAGGCCGTGTTTTAATGGCGCACACACAGACTCTCACACCAGAAAAATGTGGTATGAATATATAAAGAGTCTGCGCCGGAAAATCCCGCTGCTAATTGAACAGATCTGGCAGAAGTCGAGTCGAGTTCCGTGTTAAATGGCGGTGGTTGTGCGAGGCTGTTGGTTTTAATGTAGTGTATTTCCCTGCGGCCCCGAGCGCTGCGCCTTTACAACACCGGAGAGAGCCGAGCGCTACGCCTACAGCCGCATTAATAAACTACACAGCTATAAATCCACATGATTTATTGAGCTCCTTTAGCGTGTAATCACAACGGCACGACGGCTAAAAACAGGAGCTGGAGAGGAGATAAGTGTGGAAATGCTCCTCTGAGAAAAAAACGTCAGGTTCACTGCTACTGCAACACACAGCCATGTTTCAAACCTGTACACACACACACACACACACACACACACACACACACACACGGCAGCTGGACTATATGATTCTGATACCGAGATTAAGATAAATTTACATCATGCATTTCTCTTACACATACAGTATCATCAGTAAAGCTATAAACCTTTTACACTGCTCTGTTTACAGTTCCACTCGAGTCCAGAATTATTGGCACTCCTCATTAATTATACAGTGAGCGCTAGTCCAAGTAGCTAGGTTAATATTTAGCAAATGTTGTGACTGTAACAGACACTAGTACAAGCATTTTAGCTAGCTTAATAAAATGTGTTTCAGCTTTAGTTCTGATGCTAGTGACTCAAGCAAGCTTAGAGAACCTATAGCACAGATACAAAAAGTGAAATAGGTGACAAAACTTGTCTCTGCTAGCTAACCTTCCACTTAGCATGCTAGCTGAGTGACTGAAATGTATGGTTTAGCATCATAGAATCTTTACCATTAGGTTACAAATAAAAATGACCATCAGGAACATGTGAGGAACATCATATCAAACGCCTTCCTTGATGCAGGAGTGATAAAAACAGTCCATCGATGAAATCAAAAGTGAAAGATCTTAAAGATCTTAAGTAAAAATCACATTTTATGAATCGTATTATAACAAAATGACTCGGAATCATTTGATGAAAACAACTCTGAATCATCTTGTGTGAAAAAAGGGTTTGACTTGTTTCACATTAAAACGTCTGTGAATCGAATCATATCCTATCTTAACCCCAAACCACACACACACACACACACACACACACACACACACACACACACACACGCAGGGATGTATGTAACTGGAGGTTTAATTTACGCCCTGGCTTTAGCTAGATAATGATATCGAGTTGTAATTTGCTGATGCAAATGGCGAGCTGTAATAGGTGATAAAAGCGGCAGTGTTGCACAGTAGAATTGCCGAACACCCTGAGCATTCATTAACTCCCTCATTAAGCTGTTCAAGTCCACATTAAGAGCTTTCCGAGAGGGAAGCGGTGTGTAATCGAGGTCTGATTGCGCTCCAGCACGTGCAGCTCAGCGCACTCGTTTCCATTCAGCACTCTGTTTTGGCTGAAAGCTTCAGAGAAATGAAGGCTAATCTAATGGAGGCGATGTGAGGGCGGAGAACCCACAGCGGAGCCGTTAGCTGTCGTAATGTACAGCAGAGCCATAATTAACGCCTATAAGTTAAGCGTGCGAAGCCTGAATCCATCCATCAGCACTGCTGTAGATAATAACACCGTTCAATGCTCTGTTTATCATACAGCTGGACCAGCCACATCCTCAATCTGCCCAGTGACACGGCCTCCAGGGGCGGAGCTTACAGCCGATCTGATCGGTCAATCGCAAACTTCATCATACGTCACCATTACGTTACAATAGTATAAGCTAGTATGGTAATGAATATTTTATAGGGTGTTCACTTTAAATAGTTACTGTAGTTTAACTATAACTATATGTACTTCATTAAAGTTGCTAGTTAGTTTAGCTTAAATTGTCTGTTAAATGACTCTGAATCATGTTCTGTTAAAACAGCTCCAAATGCATGTTGATCAGAGTGACTCTGAATCATAATGGACTGAATCAGTTCTGAGTCATATTGCATCAAAACAGCTCAAAACTTCTGTATAGTGCTCTGATTCGTATGAAACTGAAATGACTCTGAATCATATACCAAAATGACTCTGAATCATATATAGAAATGACTCTGAATCCTATTATATTAACATATCTAATTTTATGAATATGGAATCGTATCATATCAAATCAAAACCACTGTCAATCAAATGTTTTCATAACGACTCTGAATCCTACTGAGACATCGCATAAACATATTAAAGCGGCTCTTAATCATAGCTTATCAATATGACTCTGAATCACATCGTATCAAATCGTCTTGCAATGAGACGGCTTTAAATTGAATCGTACTGAATCAGTGGCTGATTTTAGTGAATCTCTGACACCTAGATCGCGTGTCTGCTGAAAAACAAAACAGTTTCTGAATCAGAGTTCATGCTAATCTAAGAGATAAAAATGAAGATGAAAAGAGCGGGGCTTTAAACGGTCAGCCATTTTGCTCCATCGCTCCTGTGTGCAGTAATTAAACAGCACTCTCGCTGCCTCACATGTAAAAAAACGACTCATTAGAGCGAGGCCTAAATGACGAGCTCTTTTAAAGCATGCACAAACCAAGAGGGAAAATAAAAGCCCTTTTTGCATATGCATTAGCTCTAAATTGGACACAGACCTTGGGACAAATATTTCTGTCCTCAGATCTGGGTTTGGAGAGCACTCAGGACTTCACGCTGCTGAATAATTAGCGCTAAAAGAGTGTTAAGGAGTGGAGACGCAATCGAGAGGCGATTCACATATGAACTGCACTCGAGAAGTTTCCCAGCCTTCCTCAAGATGTCGGCTTTATTCACACTGCGCCGTGTGTGTGTGTGTGTGTGTGTGTGTTACTATTCAGAGTGAAAAGCTCGCATGACGCTAGCTCAGTGCTGTGCAGTCAGTGGAAAATAGCTGCAAACTACCATTGAGTGTCAGCTCTCTGAGGCCTCTTTATATATGTGTGTGTGTGTGTGTGTGTGTGTGTGTGTGTGTGAGCGTCTCACATCCTGTGGAGGGCCCTGAGGCTGCTTTGCAGGTTGTGTGTGCGCGTTGTGTGTGTGTGTGTGGGGCCTCACGGCTCTCATGTTTATCTGTGTGACTGATGGACTCTCGGCCTGCTGAGGTGAACACGAATTTTTATCTGGTCTTCACAGCACAGCTCAGCTTCCCCTTGCATATATGTGTGTGTGCGCATGTGTGTTCTTATTTGTGTGTGTGTGTGTGTGTGTGTGTGTGTGTGTGTGTGTGTGTGTGTATATATGTGTGTGGGGCATCATTCACACTGAGATAAACAAATAGGGCTTTCATGCAGGAGCACACCCCACTGAGATATAGAAAATACACACACACACACAAACACACACACGCACACACCACCACCAAACTGTCAGAGAAAGTCTTACAGAACAGAACATGACAAGGACGAGCCACGCTGCATTCAATGGCTCCACGTTTATTTTATAACCCCTTGTGTGTGTGTGTGTGTGTGTGTGTGTGTGTGTGTGTGTGTGTGTGTGTGTCTGTGTGTGTGTGTTTTAAGGCTGTGCGTTGATATGCAGATAAAAAAAGCAGAGAAAGAAACTAAACCTTTATCTCTGAATCAAATCACATAAAAACAGCTCTAACTCGAATCACATCAACAACAGCTCTGAACTGTTCTGTAATGAAACGACTCTGAATCATATCAGATCTCAACACATCTCAGAATCACATCCAATCTAAACGACTCTGAATCATATCAGATCTCAACACATCTCAGAATCACATCCAATCTAAACGACTCTGAATCATATCAGATCTCAACACATCTCAGAATCACATCCAATCTAAACGACTCTGAATCATATCAGATCTCAACACATCTCAGAATCACATCCAATCTAAACGACTCTGAATCATATCAGATCTCAACACATCTCAGAATCACATCCAATCTAAACGACTCTGAATCATATCAGATCTCAACACATCTCAGAATCACATCCAATCTAAACGACTCATTTTTTTGGATAGCTGTATGCAGAGCGTATCCATTATTTCTTAATATTTCTTTGATTTATGATATAAAAAATAAATAAATTAAAGATGAGAAATTTAGAGAGGAAGTTACACTGACTGTTGGAAGGGTGACGTGACGTCCTCAGAAAAAGCGTGTAATAGAAGCATTTTGTCTCTTAATAGTATCAGAGAAGGAGAAAAGTGGATTAGAGAACGTTAATCAGGCCTCCAGCACTCTCTCAGCCCCCCCCCTCCCTCTCTCCCTCTCCCTCCCCCTCTCTCTCCCTCCTCTCTCTCCCTCTCTCTCCCTCTCTCTCCCCCTTTGGTGGGATTTGTGGTGCTCCAGGAGACCAGAGGCATGTTTCGAGTCTCTCACCTTCATTACAGTGCGAGATTGAGGCTGAATACACACGGCCGCTGGGAAAACCACGAAAACAACAGAAATACTCTGAATATTTAATATTAATTAGTACATCATGAATATTAATGAGCCTAATGAATATCAATGAGCATGTAACAATGTTTATGTACAGTAGCTAGAATGAAGCGAATAACGGAAGACTAAAGCGAGCTAGTTTACTAGCAGTTAGCTAACAGGCATTTATTTTGGGAAGCTATCTGGGACGAGGTCATGTGATTTCCTGTGTGCAGATTTACATATTCATATCTATTCATGCATATTCATACCGTATATTCTGGCTAGTTTAATGGGGATTAGCGTGTTGATGTGTTCCTGAGCTCCTTTTTTGGCATTTGGATATCTGTTTATTGTAAATAAATAATTGAAATGCTTTGATATTTAATGGTCACATGGTATTAATGTATTTCATTAATTGATTAATAATAAGTGATTGAATTAAACAGTGTTAATGAAATCCGAAGACGTTATATTGCGCTGTGTTTTTATAAACCTCTCACACTGCTATATAGTTTTATTGTGTTTCATAAACTCACACTTGACACTTGACATGGCATGTGTGAGGGATTGTGTGTGTGTGTGTGTGTGTGTGTGTGTGTGTTGTTTGCTCCCTGGAGATGACAGCAGCGGTGTAAATAAATAAAATCTCTGTGGGAGTTCAGCGCCCGTGTCACACTCATGTCACACAGACGCTATTTATACACCACATAAAGCTCCTTTACTGTCACACACACGAAAATATGTGTACTTTATGTAAACAGATTCACACACACACACACACACGCACTCGCGTCTTCTCTGACACACACCATCATAACGTTCAGCAACTAGCATGTTTATGCTAAGCGGGGGGTGGGGGAGGGGTTATGTAAATCAGATGTTCAGTGTTTCAGTAGTGAAATGTTCACATAACCACCATCACCAGTGTGCTGTGGGCGTGCCCCAAATCTCCACCTTCAGATGATGAAGATGACCTGTGTGGAGCTCTCACCTCCGAGGTGACCCGCAGCGTCCAGACCAGCGGCATTGTCTGCTGTTGAAAATGTGTGAGTGTGTGAGATAAAGAGGAGAGAGGATTTAAAAGTCTGATAAAAGAGTGATGTGATGATGTGAGGGAGAAGACGGAGAGTGTTGAAGTAAAGGACCAGGAGTCTGCGAGATCAGCGGTCTATCAGTGCAGGAACAGAGCTGCTTGTAAAGATGAGATGAATCAGTGGCTTCAGTCAACAACTGGCTTCCACACTCATTATTCAGCAGCACAGAGAACAGCACTTGATCCAGCGCAGTCTGATCTTTTACACTTTACTCCCATTGTTAGATCAGACTCTGACAGAAACCTACTGCAGATCAACCTCATCAACACATCACACACCTGATGGAGTGTGTGCGTGTGTGTGTGAAATGGTGGAGTGTGTGTGTGTGTGTGTGTGGATGGTGGAGTGTTGTGTGTTTGTGTGTGTGTGTGTGTGTGTGAGATGGTGGAGTGTGTGTGTGTGTGTGTGTGTGGGGGTTTGGGGTGTGTGTGTGTGTGTGTGTGTGTGTGTGTGGTGGTGTGTGTGTGTGTGTGAAATGGTGGAGTGTGTGTGTGTGTGTGTGTGGTGTGGTGTGTGTGTGTGTGTGGGGGAGGTTTTGGGGGGTGTGTGTGTGTGGGTGTGGAGATGGTGGAGGGGGTGTGTGTGTGTGTGTGTGAAATGGTGGAGTGTGTGTGTGTGTG
>JAUCMX010000021.1:19880914-19905914 GCA_033459395.1 Hemibagrus guttatus | reverse complement strand
AGCACATTTCAATACGCCGTCATGCTCAGCTAGCGCTCTTCATTTGCAAGGCAAAACCTGCGTTTTTAAATCTTTTTGGCCTGAAGCAGCACCATCTGCTCCGAAAATAAACAAATCTGTGTCTTCATGGAGGACGAGCTCTTATTCTTTACAACACTGAGACGATGAAATTAAATTATCACCATTACTATTCTCCTGGAGGACCGCGCTCCTGCTGTTAGCCTCCTGTAGCGTTCAGCACTTAGCCGCGCTGCGTTCGCCGCCCCGGGTGCATCTTTACCCAGCGCAGCAAAACTATTTGTAGTTTGGAAAGCTCTGGATCGCGACAGATCACAACTAAAATCAAGAAGCTCATATTTAACAGCTAGCTTTAACACACGATCTAGAACTAGCATGAACATCCGGCTAGCTTATCAGCTAATGAACATACAACTTATTCGCGGTCGCTAAGTAAAAAGGAGCACATGACAAACCGTGCTATATGTTATTACACTGGAGTGTGTTATTACACTATTACTACAACCATTTAACAATTTTTACTATTAATAAACAATACCTTACACATTTTATTACTTACTTCCTGTTTTCACTTACAGCTGCAATTTATAATCACTCTCTCTTTCTCTGTCTTCCTCTCTCTCTCTCTGTTGGTCTCTCTCGCTCTCTTTCTCTCTCTCTTCCTTTCTCTCTCTCTCTTTCTTTCTCCTTCTCCCTTTCTCTCTCTTTTTCCCCCTCGCTCTCTTTCTTTTTCTCCCTCTTTCTTTCTCTCTCACTCTCTCTCTTCCTTCCTCTCCCTCTCTCTCGCGCGCTCTCTCTCTCCCCCCTCCTCTCTCTTTGACACTGGAGACTCCTTCCATAAACAGTAACTACATCTCAGTTATGACGATCATCTGCCTTGTGGATGAACGGTTACTATGGAAACGCTAACGCATTAATAAAAACCTGTTGTTCACATCACAGCCTGAGCTACAGTACGAGACAGAAACACCACACACCTTCTGACCAATCAGATTCGAGAATTAAATCCTGCTGTGGTATTTAAAGGCTGAAATGTTCATGCTAGTTAGGGTTCTTATTAGCATGTCTGCTATGTTCTAGGTCTGTTTTTATCAAAACATTGTCTATATAAAGGTTCTGTCCCAAATACCTGAAGTCCTCACTTGTTAGGGTTCTTATTAGTACCTCAGCCATTTTATGGTTCCATTACAAACTAGTTAGCATTCTCGCTAGAAGGTTCCAACCCAAATGAACATTTTACTTTACTCACTAGCCTTACTTGTTCAGAGCTCATTATCTGATCGACGTCTAATCAGTGAACGTATTTAACAGCAGGCCTCATCCCAAATGGTTCCTGCTAGTAAAAGAGAACTCTCCCAGGTTTATTAGGTTAAAGACTCTAGAATTCATAACTGACCTAATGAGGAGTAACTGGTCAGTTTAGTGTTCTTATTAGTAACAGAGTCATTTTACCTTCTCTAGAACTCTAAAAACTCTTAGAACTCCTAGAATTCTAGAACTGTAGAACTTCTAGTAATGTAGAGGTCCTAGAACGCTAGAACCCTAGGACCCATGGGATGTGTAGTTACGGTTCTCACCAGTGAGAGACTAGTATTTGGGACGAGGTTCTATGTAAGAGCATTAAGGAGCTTGGTGCACATGTGTGTGTGTGTGTGTGTGTGTGTGTGTGTGTGTTGCAGAAATGCATAAAGTTATTATCGCATCTTGCGACGGTTCTTCCTCCGTGTGACTTTCACACTCTGAAGCGACACTTGACGTAACGCCACATCCTGACGCTTCCACCTCTAATTAAATTAAAATCCAATTTAATTAAAATTTAATTAAAGGCTTTTTTTTCACTTCGGAAGGCGAGAAACTTCGGGTTCGTGGCTGAGCGCCGGTTTTACATGTGTTCTGTAGCACAAAGTAATTGCACCCCTCCTCCTCCTCCCCCCTCTTTTTAATATTCATTTTAATTAGCATGTACGAGATCTCAGATCAAAGAAACGTCTCTCGTTATGTTTAAAGTGAAATGAGAAATTATTTAAAAACAGGTTGAACATGTGACACGTGTGAGGTTCTGATACACACCGATCGCCACTGAGATGCAAGTAGCAGAGTCACATGACAACAAATGACAAAAACAACAGATAACAACAAATGATGACAGATGGCGGTTGTCATGGTAACACTGAAAGGAAACAACATCTAAAAATCTCAGCTAGTGTGTGCTGGTTTAGTTTGCAGTTCGCTAAGCGGTTAGCTAGTTATGTTACTGAGATGAGAGTGTTGTCAGGAGGGCATGGGCGGGGTTACTCATTTGCATATTCATGAATATTGATAGATTCTGGTATTTTTTAATGAGAGTAATGGCACAGAGTCTCTTAGGATCTATAATAAAAAGTTATTTTTAATGTTACATCCAGTAAAATCGCATTAAGTAGCAATAAGTAAGGATTAGTTAATTAAGTGTGTGTGTGTGTGTGTGTGTGTGTGTGTATATGAGCTGAGAGTTGCAGGAAGTTACAACAGCTCTAAAGACTGATTGTCTACACGACCTTGGCTAACATTCTTTTCCCTCTGTGTGTGTACAAGTTTGCATGCACGTGTGTGTGTGTGTGTGTCTGTGTGTGTACAAGTTTGTATGCACGTGTGTGTGTGTGTGTCTGTGTGTGTACAGGTTTGCATGCACGTGTGTGTGTGTGTGTCTGTGTGTGTACAGGTTTGCATGCACGTGTGTGTGTGTGTCTGTGTGTGTACAAGTTTGTATGCACGTGTGTGTGTGTGTGTCTGTGTGTGTACAGGTTTGCATGCACGTGTGTGTGTGTGTCTGTGTGTGTGTACAAGTTTGCATGCACGTGTGTGTGTGTGTGTTTTGTGTTTTGTTCTAAAGGTCAAGTGAACATGTAGCAGCGTGTGTGTGTGTGTGTGTGTGTGTGTGTGTGTGTGTGTGTGAGTGAGAGAGAGTGCTGCAGTGTGAACCGGACAGATCAGCTTTAAAAACTTTATAAAATTTTAAAATAATATTAAAATAACTTTAATAAATAAGTAATATAAATTTTTAAGAATATTTACACACTGATATTGTGCTATAAGTTTAGCATTGTAGCATTTAGCATGATGTACGCTATGACATTTACACACTGGCACTACGATAGCTTTCCAACATGATTAGCATTGTAATAGCTAAAACATGACGTTACTCTCATCACCTTTTTACCAAATTATTTTACTTCCTACTTCATTTCACACCGCTAACCACAAAGCTAGCCCGCTAGTTTTAACACGCAAGTCTTTCTTCTTTATGACAGGATTTCATACTCTTACATTCTCTTTAATTAAAAAGAACTTTTCTGTCAGCTTTGACCAAGTACAGGATTAGCTAAAAACACCAGAAGCTGCGCTAGCGGTGGACGCCAAGTGTAATAGCATTTTGGTGTTATTTCAGAGTAGTTTTAGTAGTTCTGAATCTTTTCTTACTATTTAACCAACACTTCTGAGGTAAAAGTTGACTTTCTGGATGTTTCTGTGCCATTTCCAATCTCGCTGCATCAATATAAATGACTTAACTGCAACACGCTAGCTATATTAGCTGTTAAGCTGAGTTATTGAGATAATGCTCGAGTCCGACTTACCTAGCTACAGCGTTATGAGTTTTATTCACTTTTTAGTTTGCTTTGCGGTGTATGCTAAACGTAATAACAGAGTCATTTTAATGCTTCTGAAGAAAGTTCTTACTATTTAACCAACACTTCTGAGGTAACAGTTAATGTTCCAGGTGTTTCTGTGTCTCACTGCGCATGTGTAAAAGACTACACAGCTACACGCTAGCTAGAACATTCAGCCTGCCGTGATCACAGCTATGTGAATATATAATCAGTTGTTTAGCAACCATGCGGGCGTGATTTTCATCAGTAACATAGTGAGTAAGCTAGCTATGTGTTTAGCAAACATACATCATGTGACAGCTGCTTGTTGTTACTGAAGCTAGCTTATTTATTTTAGCAAGCTAACAAATGAATTACATTGTTATGCTAATCATCAGAATGTGAACCTGTCAGGTTCTGGTGTTATGTAAAGGTTGAGATTTTTCTAAAATATATTTCACTCTGTAAGGATTTTTTTTGTCTAATCACTGCTATTATTTTATGCAAATTTTCTGCTAGCGCTGATTATTCCTGTAAAAAGCCTGAATACATGCAAACATCACAACAACATGTTCAGCATCTGCTAATCAGAAATAACGTCTGCTTCGTTTCCATAAAACACTCCGCTGATGTTTTTAATAATTATGCTAACTTCATTAAGTCAGCTTCTGCTAGCGTTCCGCATTTGAAGCACAGAACCTCGCTCTGCTTTAATAACAGAGCGGAAACGAAGAAAAATCAATTCCACTTTAACACTGAAAATAGATTCCGCACATTCCACAGGTCACAGGGTCCTCCACAGCGGGTTCTACAAGAAACGCCACAGGGAACGTAACACAACACCGTTACAGCTACAGTCACTGAGGTGAAGGTCAAAGTGCAGCAGCAGGAGCTGTGTTTATTTCATCACTTATCCTACAGTAACACGGGAAATTTACTCAGAATATCAACAGAAGCGGAGTCACGTCTCACGCCGCGCATAGGGCGCTAATAATAACATTCACTACAGAACAACCGGCAACATTTTACTTAGCTTCAGTTAGCTGGGTTTAGCCTCATTTCGCTTCAGTTAGCTGGATTTATCCTCATTTCACTTCAGCTAGCCTGATTTAGCCTCATTTAGCTGGGTTTAGCCTTAGTTAGCTTCATTTAGCTGGGTTTAGCCTTAGTTAGCTTCATTTAGCTGGGTCTAGCCTCAATTTGGCTTCAGTTAACTGGATTTAGCCTCAGTTAGCTTCAGTTAGCTTTATTAGATGGATTTAGCCTCATTTATCTTCGGTTTTCTTTTGTTATGTTTGCAGTAAAGTTTTGTGATATTTTACATTTTTATTAGATAGTGTTTCTCATTTTCTGTTTGTTTTCTATTTTGTGATCATTTCTACTTGCTGAATTCTGTTTATTGAAGATTATTCACTCAATTCTATTCACTGGATATTGTCTGGTTTGTAAAAGTCTAGCTGCTACGTGTCATTTATTAAATTCTATCGATCAAATTGTACGCAATGAATTCTATTTATTGGAACTCTGTTTACTGAATATTGTTTATTGTGTTCCATTTTTTTCTCTAGTGAGCGAGTGAGAAGTGAGTGAGAGGCAGAAGCTTCACCTGACTGCTGATTAGCATCTCCCTCACACTCAGAACCGGTCAGTTCTTTAGCGCTGAACATCTCAATAGCCGGTTCAAAACAGAGGAGTTCCTTAAGGGTTCTACTCGGAACCGGTATGGATCAGATGTTAATGATACGCTATAAAACACAGAAAACCTTCCAGCTTTTCACTTTCCTGCATTATCCACTCCTTTGTGTATCGACTCACGGCCTGCAGTGCATTATGGGTAATGTTTTAAAACGGAGGGGGGAGGGGCGGGTGTGTATCTTTCTCTCCTCTCACACACCTCTCTAAGCAAAGTGATAATATCCATGTGAGCACACGTCTGTGTTAATTAAGGTGAACACACATGAAGCACTGATGTGTGTGTGTGTGTGTGTGTGTTGGAGATGAAGCTCTGGAGGAGAAGGAGGAGTGTGTGATGTTCCTCTCTTTCCCTGTGACAGAGCCTCGATGCTCGTTAAACCTTTTCTTTATCTCTTAACAATCGCTCTAATTATGTTCATTGAAGGGGGCCAATTAGCGCGGGGCCGTGTGCGCCCGGGGCCGCGCGCCACCACACCAACGTGCAATTAACGCCGCCAAAATTTATTTAGAGACACTTCTCGCCTTTTGACTCCCTCCAATTATCGCTAATCAATGCTGCCGAGAGACGACGGGTCGCCGTAATTCATCAGGAGAGGAAAAAGAAGTGACACACACACACAGACACAAACACACACACACACACAAAACAAGCCCTCACTGACTCTGAAGGGCAAAAATGTCAGACACAACAACATTACAAGCAGAGAGAGAAAAATAGAGCTAACATGAAGCATTTTAACAGGGCGAGAGAGAGAAACAGACACACGGATAGAGGAGAGAGACGGAGAAAAAGACAGATAGAGAGACATAGAGAGAGAGACAGGTACAAAAAGGCAAAGATAGAGAGAGACACACAGAGATATAGGGAGACAGAGAGAGACAAATAGAACGAGACACATAGAGAGACACACACACTGATAGAGACAAAGAGAGAGAGAGACAGATATAGAGACACAAAGAGACACACAGATAGAGAGACACAGATAGAGACACAGAGAGACACATAGATAGAGAGCAACACAGAGAGAGACACACATATAGAGACAGAGACACATAGATAGAGACATATAGAAAGAGACACACACAGAGACATTGATAGAAAAAGACAGAGAGAGACACAGATAGAGAGACACACAGTTAGAGACACACACATAGATAGAGAGACACAAATAGACACACACACAGATGGAGACACAGAGAGATACAGAAACACAGAGATAGAGAAAAAGATAGAATGATATAAAAAGAGAGAGACATAGATAGAAAGGCACACACAGATAGAGAGACACAGATAAAGAGACACATGGATAGAGAGAGACACAGATAGAGAGAGACAAATGGATAGAGAGACGCAGAGAGAGACAAAAGGATAGAGAGAGACACATATAGAGAGAGACAAAAGGATAGAGAGACCCAGAGAGATACAGATAGAGAGACACAGATAGAGAGAGCCAAGAGAGAAAGATATGGATAGAGAGAGCCAGAGAGAAACAAAGATAAGGAAAGAGAGACAGAGACAAATATAAAGAGACAGAGATATATAGAGAGACAGACAGATAGAGAGACAGAAGAGAGATGCAGACACACCCACACGGCCAGAGAGACTGAGACACAGTGACTATTTTAATAGCAACAATCAACTCAAACGAAGCCACAGGAGCCAAAACTTTAATCTCAGACAGAACACAGGGATGATGACGTCCAATCTTGTGTGTGTGTGTGTGTGTGTGTGTGTGTGTGTGTGTGTGTGTGTATGAGAGAGAGAAAATTCCGTGTTTAGTATTAATGCGTGTTTAACACCCGACTATCAGCGCTCACAACACCACATCTGTTTGTTTGAGTTCCACTTCAGTAATTAGCTAATTAGCTCGCTAAATTAGGAGCGACACTGAAAGTGTACACTTCGCCTTGTGACACACAGATAACACACACACGCACACACACACACCTCACTTCACTACTAAACACATCACTGAAAATTTGATCTTTTTTACTTTCCACACCACAACACACTCGCTACTGTATTTATAAAGCTAATGGCTAATAGCAGAAATAAACTATATCATTTAGACAAAAACACACACAGCTATCATCTATTTTCTGCTAACTAGCTAGTCTACAGCTTAAATTTCCAGCTAGCATGTTTCCTAAGTGACCGATTAGACAGATTTATAGTTTAATTCCATTTTAATTCTTTGCTAAAAATAGTCGTTAGCTCGCTATTAAATACCGTAACTAAATATTAACAGTGAGTTAATTCAGCTGCGTAGCAACATAAAGGTAACAACTCAGCTAGCCACTTAGCACACTGCTCATTGTGGTCAGTCGCATGTTAGCAGCTAAACTCAAAATTTGGACATGTTGATTAAATAATAATAATTAAAAAAAAATCCTGAGAGATCAGCAGCTATAACATGTTTTAAAAAATGGTTCAATGGTTAGCTAATCGAACTAGCTAGTCGAGGTATATTTATTAGCCGTTTCATTAAATATTTTCATTTAGCTTTTAATAATTTAGCTGGAAACGCTGATAAAACACACACTGACTGAAAGATATAAAAAATAAAAATAAAAAACACTTTTCTGTGTTTAACATTTTAGAGTAAAATTCAAGGATTCGATTTTTTTAAAGATTAAAATAAATCACAGAATCATACAATCTATGAAAAATTGTATAGCTAGCGTTAGCATGGTTATTTTATACAGATAAACACTAAATCTCAGGATCTCAGAGTCTGTTTATCTTTTTCTAGAATATCTGTAGCTAGCAACGTGGCTCGTTTTACTGCTAACCACCGAGATTTAAGTCACATGTTGATCTTTTTTGGACTGTTATAGCAGGAACGCGGCTAGTTTAGTGCACGAAGTCTAAATATCAGGATGTTTACATATGTTTACAGAACCTTTGCGATTAGCAGAGTTGCTAATTGTCTGTTACATTGAACTTTTGTTGAGGAATTTTAGGTAGCGCTAGTAATGTGGCTAATTTTACATATAAGCATTAAAGTAACATAGAAATCGTGTTTAACTTCGCAGGAAATCTACTGTAGCTACTGATGTGGCTAAATTTACAGCTAATCAGATACTTTTGATGCTAGCAATGCAGCAAGATTTAACAACACAGTTAACAGTAAAATTCACTTTTAATTCATTCAGTAATTTTAAAATGATATTTTTAAACATTGAATAATTTACTTCTGTAATTAAGTAAAAAAAGTACATTTTTCAGATTTTTTTAAAATAATGTACTGCTTTAAAGTCTTTTTAATATTTAATTATTATTTATTAATATTTAATAGTCATTTCGTATTTGGATATTTTATACTGATTATTTTAAATCAATATATATTTTTCTCATAATTTATACAATGTCATTACTAACAATAATGATTGACTATGGAAATATAAAAATGAAAAAATAAATAAGTTTAATTGATTCATTAATAAATGCAGTTAATAAAAAATAATTGTAATAAATAAATAAATGTAATTAATAAAAATAAATAATTACTAAAACTATACTTATACTATCTAATACTCAGACATCTTCTGAAACAAATGTTCCAATAAAATATTTAGCTTTTAAACACTTTAATGCGAAACGTATTATGTAAAAACGTCCTAACTGAGACATGCTAAAGCTAAACCTGTGGGTTCATTACTTAGCAACGTTAGTGTGGTAGCACCAGCGCAAAAACCCATCCTGGCTCAGAACAGGGACGATGTGGAGGTTCGATTTTTTGCTGATCTACTTCTTTAACGCCGGAACGTGACGTGACACCAGCTCGTGAAAAATCCGGGCTAAAGGAGCGGAGTGTGTAGCACTCGGTATGTGGTGTGTGGTTTAAAAAAAAAAAAACCCACCACCCAGAACCTCTTCTCGGTGCTCTGATATTCCGTTTAAAAATTTACGTGTAATAAAAAGTGATTTTTCGCCCGCACTTTCCGACAGAGCGGTTTGACCTTGAGCTTGTGAATAATTTTAAATAAAGCGGCAGGACGTGAACACACTTCACCGTGATTCAATCATCGGGAAATATCATCCATCATGTCAGGAAGGGACACACACACACACACACACACACACACACACACACAGAGAGAGCAGGCTCTCAAAATATGCAGTCATTATGAGGCAATATCAGGAGCATCCATTACTGCAAACACATTACACACACACACACGGAGTTATTCACACACACACAGCGCCCCCTGGTGGATCCACACGGGCTTTTAATTCAGATTGCATTAAATCATTAACCTCCATACATTTTCTCTTTCCTGTGTATTTCTATTTGTTTCTCTTTCATTTCACTTTGTGAATAATAATATTCATCACTGTGTGTGTGTGTGTGTGTGTGTGTGTGTGTATTGTCGTCTTCACTAAGGTTGTCAAATACACAGCCTTCCTCTTCACGGTGTTGTGTAAAGTGTAACATACGGACGATGGAGCAGGCGATGGAGGAGGTAAGAGTGGGCGTGAACAATGAGGTGATAATTAGGAGATTTTAATACTGACCAATGAATGAACAGGACGTGTGAATATATGAATATGGATATATAGTACACATAGAATTGGAGATGGAATAAGAGGAATGTGTGTGTGGGAGGGGGTATGATGATGATACACTCACTTTCTCTCTAACACACACACACACACACACACACACACACACACACACACAGCCAGCAGGTGGCAGCGTTGCATCACCACACACTAAAGCTGCAAAGTGACATCATACAGGAATGAACATAAAGCTCAGTGTGTGTGTGTGTGTGTAGAAAAAGAGGCTTTTAATGGTGTTCAGATGCAAGTGTGTACAAAGGTAAAGTGCAGGAGGAGGCGTGGCCTCTGTGTGTAAGTCACAGTGAAGCAGTCTTAAGCATAAGGTCTTAGTGTGTGATTTGAGACACAGCTCATGACTACTGTCTGTGTGTGTGTGTGTGTGTGTGTGTGTGTGTGTGTGTGAGAGACCCAGACAGAGAGGTCTCAGCCCTGAGCTGCAATAATAACCATGATACAAGGTTAGGTAATTATTGTGAATTGTGAATTTAATACTCTCACCACCAAACACACACACACACACACACACACACACACACACACACACACACACACAGTAGAGTAATTGTGTTTCCTCAGAACTGCAGGAAATGACAAAGATCTGCAGAACGATAATCCTGCAGCCCAGGCAGTCTGTGTGTATGTGTGTGTGTGTTTGAGAGAGAGAGAGAGAGAGAGAGAGAGAGAGAGAGAGAGAGAGTGAGTGTGTGTGTGAGAGAGAGAGAGTGAGTGAGTGTGTATGTGTGTGTGTGTGTGTTTGAGAGAGAGAGAGAGAGAGAGAGAGAGAGTGTGTGTGTGTGTGTGTGTGTGTGTGGAGAGAGAGTGAGTGTGTGTATGTGTGTGTTTGAGAGAGAGAGAGAGAGAAAGAGAGAGAGAGTGTGTGTGTGTGTATATGTGTGTGTGTAAGAGAGAGAGAGAGAGAGAGAAAGAGAGAGTGTGTGTGTATAAGTGTGTGTGAACTGCTGCAGGAATAAAACTTGGTGTTATTTGGACTTTGGGGGCGGAGTCACTCCATCACCTTGACAACAACTCCAAGGTTTATAAATGTGAGTGTCTTAAAAAAAGACAAACCTTTGGGACTGTAATTAATACAAAACATAACTCAGTGAGTAAAGAACTAACAAATCAATCAATCAATCAATCAATCAATCAATCCTTACTTATTTCTGTACAACACAGTTAACAGTAAAATTCACTTTTAATTCATTTAGTCATTTTAAAATGATATTTTTAAACATTGAATAATTTACTTCTGTAGTTTTTTTTAAAATCAAAAAGTACTTTTTTTGTTTTGTTTTTTACATTTTTTAATATTTAATTATAATTTATTAATATTTGATAGTTACTTAATGTTTGGTTATTTTATATTTATATTTATCAATAAAAATTCATTTAAATAATTAGTAAATAAATTTAATTAATAAAAATATTTTTAATTAATCAATAAATAAAAGTAATTAATAAAAAATAATTGACATTAATTAATAAATAAATGTAATTGGTAAAAATAAACAATTACTAAAATTATACTTATACTGTTAATACTCAGACATCTAAAAACCTTGTTAGAATACTATTTATTTATTTAAACTTTTAAATCGAAATATTTCTGTGTCTAACATTACAGTGATGCTCGTTTACGATGTTGTGTAATTATGTTATTTTTTGTTACGCAGTAAAAAGTGATGTGTGATGAAGATTATGGACAGTTACACCTTTTTTTAAAAAAACTTTTACACCAAAACAGAGAGGATTAGTGAAAAGCTGTTTCCTGTCTGATCCGCTACAGCGCTAATTTAGCCACCAGTTTAGCATGAAATATTTTTCTCTTGCTCAACCAAAAAAGCTAGAAGACTCACGAGAAGCTCTACACACTCTATGTTGGAGTTTAAGCCTGATGTATGTTCAGCTGCAGTGCATTATGGGTAACTCACACTGAGACGTAAACACTTCAACGTCAAATAACCGACATCGGAGACAGACACTGTGCGCTAGTGTTCGAAGCCCAAATCAGCAATGGCTTCAACACACACTGGAGAGATGCTTTTATTTTAGTGTGTGTATGTGTGTGTGTGTGTGTGTGTGTTTCTCTACTGCAGCTCACAAGAGCAAATCAAGCAGCAATTCGAGAGCTCTTTCATTAGTGTGTGTCCCTGTACACCAAACACACTCACTCACACACACACACACACAAAAAAAAGAGCCAGATGGCCACTTTGTGCCGCGTCTTCCGCTCTGCAATTACACTCGTTCTCTTTCCCTCCTTCCTCTATCAGGGACTGTGTGTGTGTGTGTGTGTGTGTGTGTGTGTGTGTGTGTGTGTGCACGTGCCATCTGCAGGAAAACTGGTTTTCATGCAATTAACTACAGGAACAGGCCAAACTGCCACAATAAACACTAAATGATGAAAAAGCTGCATTAGAGAAGCGAAAGTGCTTCGATGGGAAAAGAGACGATTCAGCTGAATCAAATCATGAAAATGAATCATTTACAGTGAATCAAAACAATAATTAATTTTCAAAAGTTCACTCATCAAATCAAATTATGGTGAAAAACTGAGACTTGAATCGTTCACGCTGAATCAAGAATCCTATCTGAATCAAATCATGGCAATATTTGGCACATGACAATCATTTACAGTGAAAACATTTTTGTGAATCTAAAAAGTGAATCGAACATCAAAACAATTTTCCTAAAGAATCTAAATCAATCATGCATCAATCATTGAATCATGCTAATATCTGGTACTACTCTGAATCATTTAGACTGAGTCAAATACATTAAAAAAATTATCACTAAATAATTTTCCAAACAATCCAAATCCAGTCATACCAAAAACATGATATTTGAGACTGGATCATTTACACTGAATCAAAACACTGTACTGTTTCCTGAAAAAGTCCTAATCTCATCAAATCACAACGAATCATGAGAATTAACTGAATCCTTTACATTAAATCATTCATCAAAAAGAATCATGATATTGAAGACTGAATTGTTTACACTGAATCAAAATGAGTCATTTATCAAAAAAATCTGAATCAAATTGAATATTGTGATATTTTATACTTCATTGAATCAATTACACTGACTTCATTTGGCACAGTGACTGAATCTTCTACAGTTAATCAAAACCATAAACTGTTTCCCAAAAGAAATTGAATCTAAAGAGAAACAAATTTTAGAATATAGTGAATCTTTTATACTGAATAAAAACATTATTTCTCAGCCAGTCCCGATTGAACTGAATCATTATCTTTGAGACTTGACTGAATCATTTCCACTGAACACTTTCCAAAAATGATCTGAATCAAATAATAATTTCTGGATATTTGATACTTAACTGGAGGAATGAAAGTCAGTGGTAGTAAGACTGAGTACATGTGTGTGAATGAAAGGGAGGGAAGTGGAACAGTAAGGTTACAGGGTGAAGAAAGGGTACAGGAGTTTAAGTACTTGGGGTCAACAGTCCAGAGTAATGGAGAGTGTGGGAAAGAGGTAAAGAAGCGAGTGCAGGCAGGTTGGAATGGGTGGAGAAAGGTGTGGGGAGTTCTGTGTGAAAGGAAAATATCAGCGAGAATCAAGGGGAAGGTGTACAGGACAGTGGTGAGACCGGCCATGCTGTATGGTTTAGAGACAGTGTCACTGAGGAAGAGACAGGAGTCAGAGCTAGAGGTAGCAGAGCTGAAGATGTTGAAGGGTTTTCTTTGGGAGTGACAAGATTGGACAGGATTAGGAACGAGTACATCAGAGGGACAGCTCATGTTGGACGTTTGGGGGACAAAGTTAGGGAGGCCAGATTAAGATGGTTTGGACATGTTCAGAGGAGGGACAGTGAGTATATTGGTAGGAGAATGTTGGACATGGAGCTGCCAGGCAGGAGGCAAAGAGGAAGGCCAAAGAGGAGGTATATGGATGGAATAAATGAGGATATGAAGCTAGTGGGTGCAAGAGTTGAGGATGCAGAAGATAGGGATAGGTGGAGAGAGATGATTCGCTGTGGCGACCCCTGAAGGGAAAAGCCGAAAGAAGAAGAAGATTTGATACTTAACTGAGTCACTTGCAATGAATCAGAATAATAAATAATTCCCCAAAGAATCATAATCTAATCTAATATTTCAGTGAATCATTTACATTGGATCAAGAATCACATTTGAATCAAATTTTTGTGATATTTGTGACTTCACTGAATCGATTACACTGAATCATTTCTCAAAGAATCCTAATCAAACCCAATAAGGATGATGATATGATCATTTGAATCATTTTGAATTGAATCTTGGAGAAAATTCTAATCGAATGAAGTCACTGTGATGATTTAAAAGATTTATTGACTCAAAGCACTGAAATGATTCTTAAATGAATCAGTCACAGTGAATCATTGAATCATGAGGTCACAGAGTTGCACTTCTGCCAGCTGTGTTAAGTGTGTTGTTAAAGAGGGGGAGGGGGGGAGTAATTGTTGAGGATTCTCACACACACACACACACACACACACACACACACAAAAAACCCAGACAGACCCGTTTGTTCTTGTTGGAGTAGGTTCTCTGCAGCAGTCTCTCCTGCGTGTGCTCCATGTTGTTGGGTAGGTCGAAGCTGTTTTCCTCCACCTCATCCTTCACTTCCTCCTCCTTTTCCTCCTCCACTGGTTTCTGTCGTTTAACAGCGGCTGCTGTCCCCCACCTCCTCTCTTTCCTGCTGCCGTTCAGCTTCACCGAGCCGTTCCTCTGCTGAACCAAAGAAAAACAAGAGAAAATGTGATAAAACTTTCAAACTGCAGCTAAATCACTGATCACACTGATCTGAGATGGGCCTGATGGGTGGGGCCTAATATTCTAATGAGCAGCTTGATTGACAGCCCCGTGTCTGAGGCTGTGTTAACCAGTTATAGAGTTACACAGTAGCTACACTCGTTTGATATTAGCTTACACTTTACTTGCTAGCTACTTTTTTCATCTTATATTGCTAGGTCAACTTTTGCCTGATTAGCTAGGTTAGCGTTCACTTTACTCACTAGATTAACTTTAACTTTACTCATTAGTTTAGCTTTCACTTTACTATCTAGGTTAGCTTACATTCATTAGATTAGCTTTCACTTTACTTGCTAGGTTACCTTTCACTTGCTAGATTAGCTTTAACTTTACTTGCTAGGTTAGCGTTCACTTTACTCACTAGATTAGGTTTCACGTTACTCATTAGTTTAGTTTTCTTTACTAGCCAGATTAGCTTTCATTCGCTAGGCTAGTTTACACTTTACTTTCTGATTTAGCTTTCTCTTTACTAGCTAGGTTATATTTTACTCAATTGGTTAACTTCTTCATTTCTTGCTTTGTTAGCATCTCTTGTCAGGTTAGCTTTCTCACTGTTAAGTTTGACTAAAATCTGAGTGGGTGGGGTGAGTGATTATAAATCCTGTGATTGGTGGGGTCAGAGCCTATACAAGCTTTACCCAATATTAGCTCTGCCCACTTTTGATTGTTTAAATAGTTTCCCAAAGCCAAAAAACATACAGAATCCTGGTGAAATCTGATTCATTCCACTGAATCAAAGGAATCAATTCATTCACACAGAAAAATGATTCATCAGATTTTGTCCTGCAGATCAACACTAACGTTAGCAAAAAGTGGGAGGGGCTTCTCCTGTCAGTCAAAGCTAGGGTCCACAGCCTTATTCTTATACCTTATTCCCAATGTAGTGAGCAGCTGTAGGGAGTAGAGAACATCGCTGTGTGTGTCTGAGGCTTTTATGGTGAATCTTTATGTGGGGAAAATTAACATTTAAATAAAATTAAAAAAGAATTTAGAAAAAAGAAGCAAAATGAATGAATGAATTTTTAAAAGAGGCAAATATTAAAGCTGATGATAAAGCTCATTAATATTCATCAAGCACTCATTAATATTCATAGACATTCTACTGATGAAGACTTGGATTCGTCACCATCATGAAACAGGAAATGACTTCATCCTTAGCTCTGTATTTAAATCTGTTTACTGGGATGTAAATTGTACTTGTGAAGAGTTTTATTAATGATTTAAAGTGCAGTGACTCGCTCTGTGTGTGTGTGTGTGTGTGTGTGTGTGTGTGTTGAGAGAGTTAGCAGACTGAGCTGTCAACCCTAACACACACCTTTAATTAACTCACACTGAGAGCTGTGTTTACATCACCTCACACTAAAGACACTGACAATCTGACACACACACACACACACACACCTGTCACTGAGTGAGCAGCAGGAAATAACAACCTTCATAAACATGACACACTAATAATAATAATAATAATAATAATAATAATAATAATAATAATAATAATAATGAAGCACACGCTCTGCTAATAACATGTAACAGATACGCTACTTATACAGACACGTCATATAATACAATATACGTCAGTCGCGTTTTTCAAGTCAGGAATGTGGATATTCCCGGAGTCAAGCCTCGTTCTTCTCGTTGCTATATAATATAGAAGACCTGAGGTCAGGGGTTATCAACTATAGACTCACTAACAATCAATCAAGTTTGCAAGCTAAGGATACTTTTAGCTGGCAATGCACTGTCCTTCAGGATGAAGAAGGTACACTTGGTGTTACAGAATTTGTAGCTAGCAATGCAGCTAGTTTTAGGAACAAACAATAAACCCTGAAATGATGCAGAATCTTTATTTCTTTTACAGAACCTGTAGCTAGCAAGACATGTAGCTTATTTGTTTTTAATTCCCACAAGACACCAAGAGAACAGTGCAATAGAACCGTGTGTGTGTGTGTGTGTGTGTGTAGAGATGGAGGGATGATGCAGGAGAGAGGGACAATTTTCCCCCCTAGAGGGTGTGCAAGAATAAATTGAACACAGCCACTGAGACAGAAGGTCAAAGGTGAAATCTCTGAGGAGCTTCATGGCTCCGAGATGAGAGGAATATAGATGACTGAGAATCTTCAAGGGAACATTTTTACATCTATTATTCACACACACACACACACACACACACAGACGGAGGATAAAATAAATATGTCAGTGGAGAGCGTGTCACACAGTTAACCTCATCTCCAGCAGATGCTGCTTTAATACGCTTAATTGAACTTGACATCTAAAGCTATTATTATGTAATATAATGAATTGACAGTGTGATAATCGTCCTCGCTGCACGAGGGCTTTCAGGTCAACACTCCATCCGCTCACAGCTCCGCTTTACAATCGGGCTTCATTTTTTTCTCACAGCACGACGTCGTCCGGGTGAAGTGACGCTGAAGGAGTGGAGGAGATAAAACTCTGACAGAGCAGCAGCAAGCTCACACTTCACCTCTCACTGTTCCAGCATGAAAACTCAGTTTTTACACAACTTCAGACATTTTACTGTAACAACTCATTCATTCCCACTGTTCCTCAAAATCAATCACTCGTCCCCACCGTTCCCACCAACACCAATCACTCGTCCCCACCGTTCCCACCAACACCAATCACTCGTCCCCACCGTTCCCACCAACACCAATCACTCGTCCCCACCGTTCCCACCAACACCAATCACTCGTCCCCACCGTTCCCACCAACACCAATCACTCGTCCCCACCGTTCCCACCAACACCAATCACTCGTCCCCACCGTTCCCACCAACACCAATCACTCGTCCCCACCGTTCCCACCAACACCAATCACTCGTCCCCACCGTTCCCACCAACACCAATCACTCGTCCCCACCGTTCCCACCAACACCAATCACTCGTCCCCACCGTTCCCACCAACACCAATCACTCGTCCCCACCGTTCCCACCAACACCAATCACTCGTCCCCACCGTTCCCACCAACACCAATCACTCGTCCCCACCGTTCCCACCAACACCAATCACTCGTCCCCACCGTTCCCATCAACACCAATCACTCGTCCCCACCGTTCCCACCAACACCAATCACTCGTCCCCACCGTTCCCACCAACACCAATCACTCGTCCCCACCGTTCCCACCAACACCAATCACTCGTCCCCACCGTTCCCACCAACACCAATCACTCGTCCCCACCGTTCCCACCAACACCAATCACTCGTCCCCACCGTTCCCACCAACACCAATCACTCGTCCCCACCGTTCCCACCAACACCAATCACTCGTCCCCACCGTTCCCACCAACACCAATCACTCGTCCCCACCGTTCCCACCAACACCAATCACTCGTCCCCACCGTTCCCACCAACACCAATCACTCGTCCCCACCGTTCCCACCAACACCAATCACTCGTCCCCACCGTTCCCACCAACACCAATCACTCGTCCCCACCGTTCCCACCAACACCAATCACTCGTCCCCACCGTTCCCATCAACACCAATCACTCGTCCCCACCGTTCCCACCAACACCAATCACTCGTCCCCACCGTTCCCACCAACACCAATCACTCGTCCCCACCGTTCCCACCAACACCAATCACTCGTCCCCACCGTTCCCACCAACACCAATCACTCGTCCCCACCGTTCCCACCAACACCAATCACTCGTCCCCACCGTTCCCACCAACACCAATCACTCGTCCCCACCGTTCCCACCAACACCAATCACTCGTCCCCACCGTTCCCACCAACACCAATCACTCGTCCCCACCGTTCCCACCAACACCAATCACTCGTCCCCACCGTTCCCACCAACACCAATCACTCGTCCCCACCGTTCCCACCAACACCAATCACTCGTCCCCACCGTTCCCATCAACACCAATCACTCGTCCCCACCGTTCCCACCAACACCAATCACTCGTCCCCACCGTTCCCACCAACACCAATCACTCGTCCCCACCGTTCCCACCAACACCAATCACTCGTCCCCACCGTTCCCACCAACACCAATCACTCGTCCCCACCGTTCCCACCAACACCAATCACTCGTCCCCACCGTTCCCACCAACACCAATCACTCGTCCCCACCGTTCCCACCAACACCAATCACTCGTCCCCACCGTTCCCACCAACACCAATCACTCGTCCCCACCGTTCCCACCAACACCAATCACTCGTCCCCACCGTTCCCACCAACACCAATCACTCGTCCCCACCGTTCCCACCAACACCAATCACTCGTCCCCACCGTTCCCACCAACACCAATCACTCGTCCCCACTTGTTTTAGTGCATTGTGTGTGTGTGTGTGTGTGTGTGTGTGTGTGTGTGTGTGTGTAATAGTAAGAAGTGATCCATTTACTCCCTGCAGAGAAGAGACATGTTTGCACAGCTCCAGCTCTCAGGATGCTAGTCTGAAAAATAGCTTAATATCTCTCTCTCTCTCTCTCTCACTCACACACACACACACACACACACACACACACACACACACACATCCTCCCTTTCTCCTTTCTCTCTCTCTCGGTCAAAAGGTCAATAGCTTTTTAAAAATAAGTGCTCTCTGTCTCTTCATCTAGTGATGAAGTGTTTCTGTTTGCTCCCTTCTTATGTCACTCACACACACACACACACACACACACACACACACACACAGTCTCTCACTTTCATACTGAGTATAATTGGCAGCATAACGGTGAGTTTTGGCTCTGTGTGTGTGTGTGTGTGTGTGTGTGTTTTGATGTCATTTCTTGGCTTTGAACACACTGAGCTCTTACAGATACAACAGCAGCTGTTCACACTCACAACTGTGTTCGCACAATAAACCTGACAAACACAAACACACAATAAACACCATAACAAAAGTAATAGAAAAACACACAAACACACTAAACACAGAAACAACAAATAAACACAGACACACAGTCACAGGGAGGAGTAGTGTGTTACTCAGAGTCCTGGGTTGAATATTTACTCTATAAACTGATGAATGAAGTGTGTGTGAGTGTGTGTGTGTGTGTGTGTGTGTGTGTGTGTGTATAGCAGGTGAGTGCAGGGGGAATGATCCCTCATCATAGACATGTTTTATTTACAGCAGAGAGCATCCAATAAACACACACACACACACACACACACACACACACACACAATGACACTACAGTCACCCCCACACATACACGTACACACACTCCTCTATCACACACACTCAAAAAAAACACAAAAACACACACACACATATATACACACACACACACACACACACTCCTCCATCTCTCACACACACACTCCACCATCCCGCACACACACACACACACACACACACACACACACACACACATACATATACCATATACATACACACTCCACCATCTTACACACGGGCACACACACACACACACACACACACGCACACACACTTAAACCTGCACATCCTCACAAAAACCCACATCCTCTTCCTGTGTGTCGTGTACACACACACACACACACACACACACACACACCACAACAACCGCACTGTTATCATAGTGTAGTGCTAACACACATATAAGAATGAGGTCAGTGCAGCAACTGACCTAGAATCATCACCTCACCTACAGCCACACACACACACACACACACACACACTACTAAACAGTGTCAGTCTCCCAGTTAAACACACTGACTGAACATTAAAGGATTTAAATTCCACCAGGTGATGATGTCATAATGGCGTTAGAACAGCCGACCAATCATACGCAGTGAACACGCAACAGTGTAAACACACACACGCTATAAACACACACTGTAAACACACACACGCTATAAACACACACACTATAAACACACACTGTAAACACACACACTATAAACACACACTGTAAACACACACTATAAACACACACTGTAAACACACACTGTAAATACACACACACTGTAACACACTAAACACAATGTAAACAAACACACACTGTAAATACACACACACTGTAAACACACACAGTAAACACACTGTAAATAAACACACTAAACACACACACACTGTAAACACACACACACCCTGCAAACATGCACACAATATAAACACACACACACACTACATACACTGTAAACACACACTGTAAATGCACACACATACTGTAAACACACACACACTGGAAACACACACACTGGAAACACACACACACACACACACACACACTACATACACTGTAAACACACACTGTGAATACCCACACACACTGTAAAGACACACACACTGGAAACACACAAACACACACACACACACGCACCCTAAAAAACACACACACTAAAAACACAATTTAAAAACACACACACACACCCTAAAAACACACACTAAAATCACACTGTAAACACACACACTGTAAACACACACACTGTAAACACACATACTTCAAAGACACACACTATAAACACACACTGTAAACACACAATATAAACACACACACTGTAAACACACACACACAAACTGTAAAAACACACATTATAAACACACTAAACACAATGTAAACACACACACACTGTAAACACACACTGTAGACACACACAGTAAACACACACTAAAAACACAATTTAAACACACACACACACACACACACACTAAAAAACACACACTAAAATCACACTGTGAACACACACTATAAACACACACTGTAAACACGCAATATAAACACACACACTGTAAACACACACACACAAACTGTAAAAACAAACATTATAAACACACTAAACACAATGTAAACACACACACAGTAAACACACAGTAAACACACACACACACTGTAAACACACACACCCTGCAAACATGCACACAATATAAACACACACAGACACACACTAAACAGACTGTAAACACACACATACACACACACACACTACACACACTGTAAAGACACACACTGTAAACACACACTGTAAAGACACACACACTGTAAAAACACACACACACACAAACTGTAAAAACACACATTATAAACACACTAAACACAATGTAAACACACACACACTGTAAACACACACTGTAGACACACACAGTAAACACACACTAAAAACACAATTTAAACACACACACACACACTAAAAAACACACACTAAAATCACACTGTGAACACACACACACAAACTGTAAAAACACACACCCTGCAAACATGCACACAATATAAACACACACACACACACACTACACACACTGTAAAGACACACACTGTAAACACACACTGTAAAGACACACACACACTGTAAAGACACACACACACACACTGGAAACACACACACACACACACACACACACTACACACACTGTAAACACACACTGTAAATGCACACACACACTGTAAACACACACTGTAAATACCCACACACACACACACACACACACACTATAAACACATGCTGGAAACACACACACATACACATTATAAACACACACTGGAAACACACACATTGTAAACACACATTGTAAATACACACACTGTAAATACACACTGGGAACACACATAATTTAAAGACACACACTGTAAACACACACACTACACACACTGTAAACACACACACTGTAAACACACACTGTAAAGACACACACACACTGTAAAGACACACACACACACATACACACACTGTAAACACACACTGTAAATGCACACACACACTGTAAACACACACACTGGAAACACACACTGTAAATACCCACACACACTGTAAAGACACACACACACACACACTATAAACACACGTTGGAAACACACACACTGGAAACACACACACACACACACACACATTATAAACACACACTGGAAACACACACATTGTAAACACACACTGGAAATACACACACTGTAAACACACACACTGTAAACAAACACAATATAAACACACACACACAAACTGTAAAAACACATTATAAACACACTAAACACACTGTAAACACACACTGTAAATACACACATACTGTAAAAACACACTGTAAACACACACACACTGTAAACATACACGTACTGTAAACACACACTGTAAATACACACACACTAAACACACACACCATGCAAACACAAACACAATATAAACACACACAGACACACACACTAAACAGACTGTAAAAACACACTCACACACTACACACACTGTAAACACACACACACACACACTGTAAACAAACACTGGAAACGCACACACATTATAAACACACACTGTAAACACACACACACACTGTGAACACACACTCTAAAAAACACACACTATAAACACACTTTAAACACACACACACTGTAAACACACACACACTGTAAATACACACACTGTAAACACACACAATATAAACACACACATTGTAAACACACACACTAAACAAACTGAAATAAACACACACTAAAGACACACAAACACACAAAGACACACTATAAACACACACTGGAAACACACACACTGGAAACACACACACACACACACACACACACACATTATAAACACACACTGTAAACACACACACACTGTGAACACACACACTGGAAACACATGCACACAAACTGTAAAAACGCACATTATAAACACTGTAAACACACACACACTGTAAAAACACACTGTAAATACACACACACTAAACACACACACCATGCAAACACGAACACAATATAAACACACACACTCACACACTACACACACTGTAAACACACACACACACACACACACACACTATAAACAAACACTGGAAACACACATACTGGAAACACACACACACATTATAAACACACACTGGAAACACACACACACATTATAAACACACACTGTAAACACACAGACACACTGGGAACACACATACTTTAAAGACACACACTGTAAACACACACACACACACACACACACACTGTAAATACACACACTGTAAACACACACACACACACACAAACTGTAAAAACACACATTATAAACACACTAAACACAATGTGAATACACACACACACTGTAAACACACACACTGGGAACACACACACTATAAACACACACAAACTATAAACACACACTATAAACACACACAATGGGAACACACACCCCCTGTAAAACACACACTAAAAACATACTGTAAACACACATACTTTAAAGACACACACTGTAAACACACACAATATAGACACACACACTGTAAACACACATGCACACACACCCTAAAAAACACACTAAAAACACACTTTAAACACACACACACACACACACGCACTGTAAATACACGCACTGTAAACACACATACTTTAAAGACACACACTGTAAACACACACTGTAAACACACACAATATAAACACACACACTGTAAACACACACACACAAACTGTAAAAACATACACTAAACACAATGTAAACACACACACACATTGTACACACACACTGTAAACACACACAGTAAACACACTGTAAATAAACACACTAAACACACACACCCTGCAAACATGCACACAATATATAAAACACACACAGACACACACACTAAACAGATTGTAAACACACACTACACACATTGTAAACACACACTGTAAATGCACACACACACACACACTGTAAACACACACACTGTAAACACACATTGTAAATACCCACACACACACACACACACACACTGGAAACACACACACACACACACACATTATAAACACACACTGCGAACACACACTGTAAATACACACACTGTAAACAAACACAACATAAACACACACAAACTGTAAAAACACATTATAAACACACTAAACACAATGTAAACACACACATTGTAAACACACACTGTAAATACACACACACTGTAAATACACACACACATACTGCAAACACACACACTGTAAACACACACAGTAAACACACACTGTAAATAAACACACACACACACACACTGTAAAAACACACTGTAAATACACACACACTAAACACACACACCCTGTAAACATGCACACAATATAAACACACAAAGACACACACACTAAACAGACTGTAAAAACACACACACACTACACACACTGTAAACACACACACTGGGAACACACACAAACTATAAACACACATTATAAACACACACTGTAAACACACACTGTAAACACACACTGTAAACACACACCCTGTAAAAACACACACTAAAAACACTGTAAACTCACACAGTAAATAAACACATTGTAAACACACACACTGTAAACACGCACACAATGTAAACACACACAGACACACACACTAAACAGACTATAAAAACACACACACACACTAAACACAATGTAAACACACACACTGTAAACACACTGTAAATACAC
>JAUCMX010000021.1:19798414-19878414 GCA_033459395.1 Hemibagrus guttatus | reverse complement strand
ACACAACTCATCACACACTACACAACTCATCACACAACGCATCACACACTACACATCTCATCACACACCACACACTACACAACTCATCACACACTACACGACTCATCACCGACTCCTCTAGTTATCACACATACCCCACACTCATCACACACTACACAACTCATCACACACTCCTCCACTCATCACACACTCATCACAACCTCCTTTAGTCATCACACACTCAACCGCTCATCACACACTACACAACTCATGACATACTAATCACACTTCTCCTCCACTCATCACATACTCATACACTCATCACACACTCATCACACACTCATCACACACTCCTCCACTCATCACACACTCATCACACACTCATCACACAGTGTATAAAATCTAGAACAGACCACACCCACAAACCACAGCAGTAGCAGTAATGACACGCCCACAGGTTTGTTAGAAGTCAGAATTATTCCTTAACATTCTTCAAACGTTATTGTCCTAGCAGCAGTGTTCTCATGACCTGAACTCCAAGAACATTCTGATGTTTATTTTAATAACAACAAATATAACCATGTTGGAATGTAACCATGACAACAGGTGTAAATATTCACTTAGGCTTGATAAGATGCTCGTGAGCTCGAGCACCACACCGATAAACAGGACACACTCAGAAAAATTTAAATCAACAAAAACATAGCAAGACAATAAGGTTTGAGACGTAACCATGGCAACAGTCATACGACTTTTTTTCCCCCAAATCATCTGTTGAGAGGAATTATACGATCCCTTCATCCCTTCGTCTTTAACCTTAATTAGGCTTACTACACATATGTTAGATATTAGCACAGTAACAGAATCGTGTGTTCGTGTTCAATATTTCAGATGAACCACAGAACGGATTATCAGCACACACCTAAATCTGTGTGTGTGTGTGTGTGTGTGGGGGTTTGAGAGAGAGTCACCTTGTGATACGTGATGTACTCGTCTGTCTCCTCTAGACAACCTCAGCTATTTCAGATGCGACAGACAGAACACACACACACACACACACACACACTACCTGTGACGGTGACCCTAAATGAATTTGTGTGAGTGTGAGTGTGTGTTATATCTAAGGCCTAGTCCACACGTACACGGGTATTTCTAAAAACAGAGTTTTTCCTCCTTGGTTTTAAAAAAAAATCTCGTCCACACAAGCACGGTTTCAAAAAAATCTCCACATGAACACGCAAAAACACGGTGTGAAGCGCTGTCAAGAGCATGCCACACCACCAGGCGGCGATATAATCTCAAGCGTAAAGCCATGTTGGCCAATCAGAAGCCTGAGAAAAATGTTATTAGCGGTTCTGCTAGGCTAACACACACCTGTTTCATGTAAACAAAGGAGAGTGTTCACTAACACATATTCATAAAAAATGGAACAAAACTTCTTAACATATGCCGTGAATTCAACATTATTAAGAAGGATTAAATGGACCCTCTAGCACCTCCCCTTTTTGTTTGCTTTGTTTATATATTAATAGTTTTCTCCTTCTCTCTGTTGATTGATTTGTTCATGATCATACCATATCCTATTGATCCCTATAGTGCAGGGTGTGATCCCCCCCCCCCCCCCCCCCCGCCTACATAGTCATTAATGCTTATTTAAAAATAGATTATATAAAATGCCTAAAAATAAAATATTCAAATATTTAAAATATATATCTAAGTGAAACGCTGTTGGCGCAAACAATAATAAAACCAGAACCGGACTTTCACTCTCAACGCTCCCGCTCCGTGTCTAGGACAATACCACCAAATGTCACCAAGCACCAATGTCAGTGTGAGTGTGAAGAATACAACGAGCAAAATAATCGAAAAATGAAGAGAATTCAGAGCAGCGGATCAGCTTACTTTCAAAACCCCTCTGTTTTTTCCACAAATCTCACCCAGCTGTAGTGTACTGGTTCTGTAAACCTGTTCTGTGCCTTATTTTGTTTGAATTGTTCAAATACTGAATGCTTCAATGTCAAATTGTCTTTATTATAATAATAGCGTTTAATAAAATTTTTAAAAAGGAGATGGCGGCGCACAATCTGACGTCAAACACAGGAGCCAAAAGACACAAGCCAAAAAGTTTCGCCGTCTAGACGATAACACTGCAACCGGGGTTTTAAACGTCTTCACCCTGACCGGAGTTTTTAAAAATGTTCGGTTTCAGTGACCCGATGCTGCGTGTGGACGAACCGACAAACATATTCTCCAGATTCATTAGCAAACGTTACGCTAATCATTTTAGTGTGTAACCGGAATCTGTGTGTCTCTGAGCTGAAGGGTTTATGAACAACACACACACACAGACACACACACACACACACACACGTACACACACATACATACACTGAGAGCCGATGATACATTTTGTGTGTGTGTGTGTGTGTGTGTGTGTGTGTGTGTGGTTTGTGGTGAGCTTGTGGTGAGAAAATTGAACTCATCAACTCATCATTATAGTCTGGTTCAAGACACACACACACACACACGCACGCACGCACGCACACACACACACGCACGCACAAACACACACACCTTTTCTTCAATCCTTTTCTTTTCCTTTATTTTTTGTCTCTTTTATCTTCTTTTTAATTTCTCCTTCCCTTCCTTTTATTTTTTCTCCTTTCTTTTTTAATCCTAATTTTTCTTATTACACTTTTTCTTTCTTTCCCTTTTTCTTCCTTTTCTTTTCTTTCTGTTTCTCATTCCTTTATATATTCATTACTCTTTCTCTCTCATTCTCCTTCCTCTCTTTTTCCCTCTTTTCTCTTCCTTTTTTTCTTTCTATTTTATTCTTTGTCATTTCTTCATTTAATAAATATTTTGTGTGTGTGTGTGTGTGTGTGTGTGAGTGTGTGAGATAAAGTGGTTTGTGGTGTTGTACATAATCTCAACCTCACACCTCTGTATGTGGCATAATGATGTTGTGACGTGTTCAAGTGAAAAAGTCTAGCAGTATCAGCACAGTGTGTGTGTGTGTGTGTGTGTGTGTGTGTGTGTGTTAATGCTTCACTAAACTCAATCCTAAAAGACACTGAAATCAAAGCTGGGTTTGGTTTTAATCATGAACACAATGACACGTGTGTGTGTGTGTGTGTGTGTGTGTGTGTGTGTGTGTGTCAGACAGCAGCACTGCTGTTTTTAGCAACACGCTTACACTCTGATTAGCTTTGACAGGCTGTTTCTCAGACCCACCGCAGTTTCACCACAGAGAGAGAGAGAGAGAGAGAGAGAGAGAGGGAAAAGAGAGTCAGAGAGACAAAGAAATGGAGAGAGAGAGAGAGAGAGAGATGCTATATATAGAAAGAGAGAAAGAAAGAGGAATAGATAAAAAAGGAGACTGAGATGGAGACATGAATATACTGTATATAATATACATACAGAGAGGACATTACAAAAAAAGAAACTAAAAAGAGAAAGAAAAAGAAAGAAAGAAAGAAAGAGAGTGATAATTGGAGAGTGTGAGATTGTAATGGACAGATAAATAGAGAGTAAATTCTGTTAGGAGTAAGTAGTCAAGGTGAAGCTGCTGATTGGTCGGCTGCTGTAACACTATTATGACATCATCAGCTGACAGAATTTAAATTTTCCAGTGTCAGTGAATTAGTCTGATTCAGTCTGATTCAGTGATTCAGTCTGATTCAGTGATTCATCCTATTCAGTGATTCAATGAATTAATCTGATTCAGTGATTCAGTCTGATTCAGTGATTCAGTCCTATTCAGTGATTCAATGAATTAATCTGATTCAGTGATTCAGTCTGTTTCAGTGATTCAGTCTGTTTCAGTGATTCAGTCTGTTTCAGTGATTCAGTCTGATTCAGTGATTCAGTCTGATTCAGTCTGTTTCAGTGATTCAGTCCTATTCAGTGATTCAATGAATTAATCTGATTCAGTGATTCAGTCTTTTTCAGTGATTCAGTCTGTTTCAGTGATTCAGTCTGATTCAGTCTGTTTCAGTGATTCAGTCTGTTTCAGTGATTCAGTCTGATTCAGTCTGTTTCAGTTAAACTGAGACAGAGGTAGAGAGAGAGAGAGAGAGAGAGAGAGAGAGAGAGAGAGAAAGAGAAAGAGAGAAATAAAAGAAGTCAGTAAGAGAAGAGAGAGCTATACTCTGTTACTGATATCTTTTATTTCTCCCCTTCTCTCTCTCTCTCTCTCTCTCTCTCTCTCTCTCTCTCTCTAATGAACAGTTCTGTTAATTTGAGGGGATTTTTCACTTGAGAGCTGAGCACTTCTGCTTAACGAGGAGGAAAATTAATATTGAGCAGAAACACTAAAGCTAAAGCTGTTTTTAAAATAATCACGCCAAACATTTTAACAAAATCCTGAAGGCATACGATTGTGCATAAATATTTAAACTGCGCCGCTAATTTCCCCTAGCAGTGTTAGCTAACAGGCTGTGTGTGTGTGGGTGTGTGTGTGTGTGTGTGTAATTAACAGAGAATGTTCTGAAAAGCATTTTCATCAGTAGCCAAATTGTTTCCGTTCTTCTGCTAGAAGCCCCACCCCTTCTGTTTCCTGTTGCATGATGGGAAAGGTTGGTAATGCTTGGTAAAGGTTGGTACAGAAATAGTCCATCTCTCCGTTTGTTCTGTGAATACACTTCATCATGTGTGGGATTTTACTGTTTTTAACTGTATTAATCTACACGGCTGCTGAATTGTCATAAAGGGCGTGGTCAAATATTCTAATGAGTACACTTGATTGACAGCCGTGTCTGAGACTTCCTGCAAAATATCATCATTGTTCAACCTCCAGGTACAGAGTGAGCTATGCTTACTATCTTAGATTCACTCAATTGCTCAGCCTCTAAGCTGTGTGGGAGGGGTCAGCGCTGTCATCATTGTGATTGGTGGACGTGGAGCTCACAGAAGCTTTACTCAAGATTAGCCCCGCCCATTTTACATCAACAGTGGAGACTTATACTGTTAAGAAAATATAGCTTCCTGGTGGCTTTAAATATCTCACTGCCTCAGTCTGTCTCTCTTTCCCCCTCTCACCATCTGTCTGTCTACTTTACCGTCTCTCTCTCTATTTCTGTTTCTCTCTCTCTCTCTGTCTCTCTCTCTCTCTATCTCTCTTTGTCTCTCTCTCTCTCTCTCTCTCTCTCTATCTCTCTTTGTCTCTCTCTCTCTCACTCACTCACTCACACACACACACACACACACACACACACACACACACACACACACACACGCACACACACACACACACACAATAGTGTGGATGTTGTTGAAACAGAAAGCCTGTTGTGCATTCTTCTGTGTACAATGGTTGTTATTTATCCTGTAGCTTAGCTGAATGAGCGTTAGCTCGTTTACTCTTTGCCTGGCATGAATTCCTGACACAGATCCCATTACCGAACCAATAAACAGCCTGCTGAGCCACACACAACACAGCCAGACCACTTCACTTCCTGTTTTACAGGCTCCATATCGGGTTTACGAAGTGTTTGTGATAGATGTTACATAATTACTGTAATTGTGTTAAACTGTACAGCAATACAACATTCTAAAACATCAAAGTAGGCCGCAAGCTGCACTAACAGGGACACACAGCATCAACAACTACACTGTTCAACAACAACACAGTACGTCACCATAGCAACAACTACACTGATCAACAACACAGTACATCACCATAGCAACAACTACACTGTTCAACAACACAGTACATTGCCATAGCAACAACACTGTTCAACAACACAGTACATCACATTAGCAAACACTACACTGTTCAAAACAGTATGTCACCATTGCGACAACACTGTTCAGCAACAACACAGAACGTCACCATTGCGACAACACTGTTCAACAACACAGTACATTGCCATGGCAACAACATCATAGTATGCGAACATCACAACAAGACTGTTCTACAAAATAACAATATATCACCGCACCAACAAAACTGCTGTATAGCACAAAGCACATCACCATGGCGATGACTCTGTTCTACACTCATTAGACTGCACCGTCATGGTAAAAACAATACTATACTAAACATCATAGTACAACAACAACACAACACAGACGTACATCACAGTACATCATCACCACACTAACATTCACATTACAAAGTACATCATCACATCAACTTCTATCACCATGACAACAACATAATATATCAAAGTGCATCACCACAGATACAACACAGAACACATCACCACAGCAAGGAAACTTCTGCAATATCACTGTGCATTGCCATGGCAACAATACCATTGTACATCAGCATAGAGCAACAAAAGGGTATTTATATAGCATCAAATTGCACCATCGAAGCAATGACCCTGTTCTACAACACCAGCGCACATCACCATGGCAACAAAGAATATTATACAACATCGAATTACATAATGAGAACAACGTCAGTGTACCTCACCACAACAACTACACTGTTCTACAACATCACACTACATCATCACCACAGCAACAAAACATCATTATACAGCATCACAGCAACATCCCTGATGTGCATCACCATGGCAACATCACAATGCTGTGATTACAGAGACAGCAACATGTTAGATTTTCTCAATTCTACACAAATTTTCATGGCACAATAAAGCAACAAATGCACACAACTGGCTGGAATGATTCCTCAGACGGTGTTCAGTCAGACGTTTCTTCAGTTTCCCCTCACAACGCGGTTACATCTCATCCTGACAACATCCAGCCACTCATCACATGTGGAAAGAGACATTCTGAAGATAAACACCGCTAAGAATGAAGTAGCAGAGAGTGTTGGTGTATCTGATGAGCGTATGTAGCTCGTACCATGAGCTCACTCTGCTAAACTAATCTGAGAATGAAGCTAGGAGGAAGGACATGTAAATCAACCAATCAAGCTTTAGAAGCTACAGACAGGCCACGCCCACAAGCCATTGGAGAAAATTGTGAGCACTGACTAAAACGCTCACGAGCCGCTATAGTTAGTTACTAAATAATAACGTAATAACTGTAAGATAAGCTTGGACGTTAAACCATGTATTTTTTTCACTGATATCACCTACTCAGTGTTCATCGATGTCCATACAATATCATCATTCAGTTCAACTCTACCGTGTAATAATAGATTGTTTTTTACTTAAAAAGCTTTTTAACAGAAAAAAGAAAGATCTAACTGAGCTGCCAGAGTCATATTCGGAGTCAGAGTGATAAAATGCTGATGAAACCCTGATAAACCCTGCGGCTCGTACTGAATCAATCTGGCTTTTACAGCGAGAGAGAGAGAGAGAGAGAGAGAGAGAGAGAGAGAGAGAGAGAGAGATAAAGGCCTCTCGCCTCCAGGTTTCAGCATTAATCTGTCTGCATCAGTCGGACTATGGAGCCGAATCTGAAAAACTGTTACGCTAATTGCTTTCACAGCCGGCGTCATTTGTAAAGCGAAACACACACTGTGACTCGCACTTCTGCCGAAAGGAACAGTTTATTTCACCTGATACACTGATGATAAACTCCAGCCTGACATTTTCCCTTCTAATCTTTATTACAGACAGATTACTGCTGTAATTAATAGGCAATACATTTACAATACTATAATAACACTTATTATTATTATTATTATTATTATTATTATTATTATTATGCATAACTGGCCAAAATCTACAGCTTAGCCATAGCATTTACAATTGTTGACCCGTTTCTATGGCAATAAGCTATTCTTTTTGGCTTTGTCAGCTAAAGCAGCAATGCTAACAATCGAATTTTAGCTGTTCTGAGTCTTTTTTTTTTTTTTAGTAATTTACCAACACATCTGAAGTAAAAGTTTACTGTGGTGGGTCTGAGAAACAAATCTGTCCAGGCAGAAAGAAAATAAATCAATAAAAATAAGAGTTTACCACAAAAGCCTCCATAATGTACATGGATGAATGAAATAGCTATTTATTAGCCGTGAGTCTGGCGTGATGCTATGTAATCATTAGCAGCTACAATTTTTATTTTTACCTAAGCAAGGTCTGAGGCTCATAAATTCACATGAAAAATCTAACTTCTAAATAAAACAGCATTCATTTTATAGCTAATTTTGTTTTATACACACGGTATAAAGATACAGTGAGGGTGGAAATGATACAGAACCATCCAGACGTACACTATTTACCTCAGATGTGTTGATAAGTTATTAAAAAAAGTCCCACATTTACTGAAATCAGGCTGTCATTACACTTAGCATCTACCGCTAACAAAACTAACGTGTTCCACCATTGTGTGTGTGTTCAGAGCTCAACATTCTAGAAACCTGTAGTCCAAACAAATATAGATCTGAATTAAATAATCAAACTTTTGCTGTTCATGTGTTTAAAAGCAGGGGATCACTGCTTTTAAGCAAATAGCTAGCTAACACTTGAGAGTAGCAATGTGTCTTGCCAGCACATGGCATTTAAATGTTTTATACAGACACAGTGAGAGTGTAAATGGCACAGAACCATCTGGAACATCAACATTTACCTCAGTTGTGTTGGTAAATTGCTCGGAAAAGTAAGTTACACGTAGCATTGACCGCTAAGCACACTTCAAATGGATAAAATCTTGAGAACACTGTTGCCAGGCAACTGAACAACTCATTTAATGACTATAAGAGAGCTAGACTAAAACTAAAGTTTATTTAGCAAGGATCCAGGTGTTAAGTTGTTTACACGGACTCTGTGAAAAACACATTCATCCGGAAGATCAACTTTTACCTCAGATGGGTTGGTAAATTACTGAGGAATGATTCAGAACAGAATTACATTACACACTCAGCACTGAGTGTGTAAGCAGAGAAAACCACTGACAGCAACGGGTCAACAATCATAAATGCTATGGCTAAGATGTAGATTTTGGCTCCTGTTTTTGTTTTTAAACAATTACTTTTAAATTCAACATTATTTAATGTGAAAAGTGAAAGAAGTGGTGTTAAAATAGCTTCTAAACACCCAGTCACTTATAGTTATCATGCGTAAATTTCTATCAGAGTGCCATAAGCAGTGGATTTAATATTATTACTTTATTTATTTACTATTTTATTTATTTATTGTTTCAATCAGGAGCAGACTGATTGATGGTCAAACGGTTAAATATCCGGCCTGTGGATCGCACGTGTAATCAGGCTGCGTTCATTTTCCTCTACTGGCTCAGTAATGGTACCTCACTGATTTTACATACTGCAGCTTTAATTTTTATAGGAGGCATTTTCCATAAAGCGTGTCTGCACTTTTACTCAAATATGACTGCTTTTCCCTACGGAGATAAATATCCACCAGAAGAATGTGGAAAACCGTTACACTAATTGCTTTCACAGCCAGAGTCATTTGCAAAGCAAAACACACACACACACACACGCACACGCACACGCACACACACACACACACACACACACACACACACACGGGCTAATATTGGTCTTATTACTGTATGTGTGATTTATCAGCATACTGAGGGCCATTACAGTCACTCACAGGAATGCCCGCTGTGTGTGTGTGTGTGTGTGTGTGTGTGTGTGTGTGTGTGTGTGTGTGTGTGTGTGTGTGTGTTTCCAAGAAGGCCGCTCTAGCTTTGAGTAGGGATTTAAGTATTAGCCAGGACTATGTATGAGAGATATGACAGAAAGCAGCCCACTGTACATTGAAATTAGTTCAGTTCTAATATATCAGCTATACACACACACACACACACACACACTCACTCAACGCTTAACACACACACTAACACACACAGGTAGACAATCAGTGATAAAATATACCACTATATTTATTCAACATGTACAATAGATTGAGGTTAGCAGAGACTCTGACATCTATTCTGGAAGTTTCTGAAAGTATTGAACCGAACCGTCAAAAATGGATAGAAGCAAGCCAGAAAAGATAGCTAAGCATATCATGCTAACAATTAACTAGCTAGGACGCAGTGTTAAGTTTATATGCAGTGCAAAACAAAAAACAAAACAAAAAACCACACAGAACCATCTGAAACGCCGACATATACCTCAGATGTGTTTTTAATTACTAAGAAAAGACTGAAAAAAACTCAAATTACACTGTAATTACACTTAGCATCAACTGCTATCTAAATATACACGTGTTCTGCAATTTTGAGAAGACATTCTGATTCGTGTTGTTTATACAGAGAGTGGAAATGAGACACAACCATCCAGAAGATCAACATTTACCTCAGATATGTTGAGGAATTACTAAGAAAAGACTCAGAACATGTAAAATTACACTGGAGCTGCACTTAGCATTGACTGCTAACCAAACTTCAAGTGGAAACTTCAAATCGTGACAACACTGTTGCTAGGCAACCAGGACACTCAAAGACACAGGGCATGAGCTAGCTAGATTGAAGGGAACAATTTATTTAGCTAGCAAGTAGCTGTGAAGACAGTGTTCAGTCACAATGAGAGGAAATGAGTCTGAAACATCAATATTTACCTCAGAAATGTTTGGAAATTGCTCATAAAATGCTTAGAATAACTAAAATGACATTGTAATTACACTTCTCAAGGATTTTACTAACTGACCGAGCATGTAATCAGGTAAATCTGAGGTTTCATGGTTTCGTGTTAGCTGTAGTCAATTTAAACCTTTAGTGTTCTCTATGTTAGCTATCCTTTACACACATTTACACTTTTTTGAATTATGAATTTTTCTCTCTTTCTCAGCTACAGGGTTTCAGTTAGCAGAACTGCGAATAACACGAATCCTGTTATTATGAGTGTATATGGATGTACAGCAATATAAATATTTAATTTTACCTCAATATTATTAAAATAACTGAAAATATTGTTTTCCTTGTTCGGGAGAATGGTGAATATCTAAAAGATCTACAAGTTTTCTACCTGTCTGTCTTTCTTACAATCTGTCTGTCTGTCTCTCTCTCTACCTTTCTGTATGTCATGTTTTCTATCTGTCATGTTTTCTCTCTCTCTCTCTCTCTCTCTCTCTCTCTCTCTCTCTCTCTCTCTCTCTCTCTAGCTATCACTCCCTGTCTCTCTCTCTCTCTCTCTCTCTCTCTCTCTCTCTCTCTCTCTCTAGCTGTCACTCCCTGTCTCTCTCTCTCTCTCTCTCTCTCTCTCTCTAGCTGTCACTCCCCCCCCCCTCTCTCTCTCTCTCTCTAGCTGTCACTCCCTGTCTCTCTCTCTCTCTCTCTCTCTCTCTCTCTCTCTCTCTCTCTCTCTCTCTCTCTCTCTAGCTGTCTCTCCCCTCTCTCTCTCTGTCTCTCTCTCTCTGTCTCTCTGGCTGTCACTCCCTGTCTCTCTCTGTCTTTCTCTCTCTGTAGACAGGAAGTTCTATATTTGGATCAGTTATCTGTACTTTCTGTTGCCTTCAGAGACGCCACTGAGAGAACAATCCCACCGCTCTCAACCTGTGTGTGTGTGTGTGTGTGTGTGTGTGTGTGTGTGTGTGTGTGTGTGTGTGTGTGTGTGTGTGTGTGTGGATTTGTGGGAGGAAGCTCTTCCTGTACAGATTCAAAGCTACAATAAGGCACAGATGTTGGCCGTGTCTCAATAAAAAAACATGTAAGTACATGATAAGTACGACACAGTCGGTCGTTAAAACATTGGCTAAGCTCGCTAGCACAACCCGCTAATCTGAACATACTGAACTAAGCTAGTGTGCTATTGTTAAACCTCACTGCGTAGTGTGTTAGAATGTTGTTTAGAGCACAGCCCATGACTAATAAGAATAAAGGAAAAGGATAATCTCTCATCTCCATTGCTATCGTTAAAAATAAATCAATAAACTAATTAATGAATGAATTAATTAATCAACAACAACAGATGTTTCAGAAGGGATTTGGGTTCAAAAAATATTTAAATTAATGTTTAAAGGTTATTTTTAGTGTATCTAGCTTAAATTCCATAAACCCATAAAGAGAAAAAAAGTTTAAATTATTATCTTCTGCCAAAATGAGAAAATGAAGACCTTCTGACCAATCAGATGCGAGCATTCAGCAGAGCTGTGATGTAATAATAATGACCCCAGCTGTTTCTGTTCTTTTAATGCTGATCAGGAGCAGATCATACAGAGTGTTAATAAACAGTCATTAGTGCTGCAGAGCGACTCTGCACACAGGGACATGGTCATTATGTCCTGCTGATCCATCATTAAAGGTCAGTGTTACACAATAAACACCAGTGACTCAGTGCTAACGCTCACACGCCACTGTGCTACTGACTTTAATACCGTTTACATCAAACACTCGTTAGCTGTGAAATAGGAAGATGGAGAGATTGAAGAAAAAGTTTAGTCAAGAATGAAAGGAATCCTGTCTTATGCTAAATGTAGCTACTCAGAGGCTAATGTCGCTAACAAATAGCAGCAAATTAAAGCCTCATTATGCTTTCAGTGTTGATGATAGAAGAGGAGTGCATTTCTTTCTTTCTTTTCTGACGTTGCTTTTTTTCATCAGCAGTGTTTATATTAATTGGTACTGAGACAGACAGAAGACAGACTGCACATTTTTACAGCTGTCCTACTACAAAATATAAAGGGATGCCTGCGGCAAAGACAGGCACACTCGTGCACACACACACACACACACACGCACACACACACTCTCTCTCGCTCTCTCTCTCTCTCTCTCTCTCTCTTACATCTCTCTAATGGAGAAGTGCTCCACTTTATCATCACCATTTATTACTCTCAAATGGGGAAAGGGGTGTTCACAATTCCTCTAACACACACACACACACACACACACACACACACACACACACACACACACACACCATTTGATGTGTACTATTAAATTCAGTGTTGTGTATAACAGCCGAATGTCTCTGTTCTCAGAGAGATTAGCAAAGTTACAGCACTTTACAGAGCTAATGGGACTTTACACACACACACACACACACACACACACACACACACACACACACACACACACAAACACACACACACGTTTCAATATTCTTGTGAGGACCTTCCACTGTTATTCCATTATTAACATATATCATGAACACAATGCTGTACTTAAATGTATGTACAATACTCATGTCTATGACTTTACACACCTCAGTAAAGTACAGAGTTTCCGAAATCACACACCACGTCTGTGTAAAAACACACCCCTGAGTGTATATAAGAGTGGTGTGAAGTGTGTAGCTCTGATAGACCAGATTCAGTTCATTAGCTGCTCATTAACACTGTAATGAGTTAAATCAGGTGTGTTGCACATCCTCACGGTCACTGTGGTGGAAATACTGAACTTATTGCATTTATTTCATTATGTTATTACTTCATTAGTATTTTTTTGTATATATTTAGATGAAGGCCATGTATACACCCATCACATTCACCAGTCGAGTTTCAGATCACTCATAAGTGCACTAGATAGGGGACATAAGCATGAACGTGTCGAAAAAATCACCTCCGATAATCCTGATCATTTTAAATAATCATGGCCATCTTTAATGATCTGTATCAATTCAAATATACCAAAAAACTCAAATACTCCTCATCAACTCAAATACCTCTAAACAACTCAAATACCTCTTCTTCTTCTTTCGGCTTCTCCCTTCAGGGGTCTCCACAGCGAATCATCTCTCTCCACCTATCCCTATCTTCTGCATCCTCAACACTTGCACCCACTAGCTTCATATCCTCATTAATTCCATCCATATACCTCCTCTTTGGCCTTCCTCTTTGCCTCCTGCCTGGCAGCTCCATGTCCAACATTCTCCTACCAATATACTCACTCTCCCTCCTCTGAACATGTCCAAACCATCTTAATCTGGCCTCCCTAACTTTGTCCCCCAAACGTCCAACATGAGCTGTCCCTCTGACGTACTCGTTCCTAATCCTGTCCAATCTTGTCACTCCCAAAGAGAACCTCAACATCTTCAGCTCTGCTACCTCTAGCTCTGACTCCTGTCTCTTCCTCAGTGACTCTGTCTCTAAACCATACAGCATGGCCGCTCTCACCACTGTCCTGTACACCTTCCCCTTGATTCTCGCTGATATTTTCCTCTCACACAGAACTCCCGACACCTTTCTCCACCCATTCCAACCTGCCTGCACTCGCTTCTTTACCTCTTTCCCACACTCTCCATTACTCTGGACTGTTGACCCCAAGTACTTAAACTCCTGTACCTTCTTCACCTCTTCACCCTGTAACCTTACTGTTCCACTTCCCTCCCTTTCATTCACAAAACAGCTAAAATACCTTTAAACAACTCAAATACTTCTGAACAACTCAAATGCTCCTTTACAACTCAAATACATTTAAACAACCCGAATACTTCTAAACAACTCAAATACCTATAAACAACTGAAATACTCCTGAACAACTCAAATCCTTTTGAACAACTCAAATACTCCTGAACAACTTAAATCATTTGGATCTTAATTACTGCCAAGCAAAATCTCAAAGAACGTGTTTAGCTGAAATAATTCAAGCAACTGTTTAAATAATCCCAAACAACTCACATAACTATTAAACTGTACTAGACAAAGTTATTTAACACAAAATTAACACAGTGCAAAAAAAGTGATTTGGTGCAAAATTGAGAATATAATAAAGTGCACCAATGTGAAGTACAGAGCATCAGCAGACATACAGAAATTGCTGGTGTGTGTGTGTGTGTGTGTGTGTGAATATAATCTGACTGATGGTGTGTGTCCCACTGGGAAGAGATGTGGTGGAACCTGACAGTAGCTGATAGAAATTTCCCCTGAACAGCACTTCCTTGAACACAGTTATGGAAGGAGCCAAGGGCTGAATGTGCTCCTGGACCAGGTTCTGTGGAGAACAGAGAGGAGCATGAGAAGAACCATGAGGTTCTCTAGTTCTCCCATCATCCTCTCCTTTGGAATGCTTTCCAGAGAGTCTGATGGAGTTGGCTTTTCTGCTCAGCTTCCTGCCGTGATGTTTCTCCAGCAGACCACAGCATGGCAAGGAACGTTGGCTACAGTCGAGAGAACAGCTCCAGCCTGCTCTGTGTAGCCAAAACTTCCCTAGTCCCTAAAAATGACTAGAATAAGGGCTTTCACATCTCATCTAGTGCACACTGATCCATTTCTACAAGCACAATACATACAAACACCCCTACACCCTATCTAGTGCACTACAGGAACCATTTGGGAAACAGCATCCTGTTCTCTATATTAGTGCAGTATACAGCGTGCAGTAATGATTCACTAATAATCCACTTAATCAGGAGGTATTTGGAATGCACACTCCTTTTATACTGTAAGTGCACTACACTCACACACACACACACACACACACTCACACACACACACACAGCTTGAGGGAACTTTAATCTCATTCGCTGTATTCAAATCACTCCTGTGTGTAACAATATCAACATCTCTGTTCAAATAAAGATTAGAGTAGAAGTTATGATGCTTTACATAGCTAATAGGACACACACACACACACACACACACACACACACACGGGCACTGATTTGCTGTTATTAAACAGATGTGCGTATTAAACACTTGTGTGTCAGGATGATGGCATGCTGAAGTGACTCGTCAATCACACACTCACGACTATGAGGAAAAATGGGACACGCACTGGGTTTAATCACCCAGTGTCATCCAACAACACAAACACACACACACACACACACACACACACAACCAACCCACACTAACACACAAACACACACACACACACACACACACACACAACCACCCACCCACCCACCCACACAAACACACAAACACACACACACACACACACACACAACCAACCCACACTAACACACAAACACACACACACACACACACAACCACCCACCCACACAACCACCCACACACACAAACACACACCCACACAAACACACACACACACAACCACCCACCCACACAAACACACATAAACACACACACACACACACCACACACAAACACACAGACACACAAACACACAAACACACACAAACACACACACCCCCACACAAACACACAAACACACACACACACACCCACACACCCACACACACACACACACACACAGAGCCACTTCACAGTGGTGATTTACTGTGATTTGGACATTCTGTTTTGTGGAAAGGTTCCTGAGTTCCTGAAAAGGTTCCTGTAGTGGAAATAAGACACAAAATCTAGCTTTAATGCTAATATTTAAAAATATCATTTTAAAATGATGGTTTTTATTAGCATTAACATCAAAATGATTAATGGTAAAAGCTTTTCCTTCAAAACAAAAGAGAAACAAACGCTGTGAAGAACGTATACAGCTCAACCGCGACTCGCTTCATGTCTGTTACATGCCAGGGGTCATATTAGCATTGCTAGCAGATTAGCGGTGCAACGACACATGCCTATATCTCTTTATATCTCCTTTAACTAATTAAACACTAATTAAACAACACACTAATCAGTGTGAGAATTGACTGTGTTACCATCCAGCCGTCATATTCAGCTCAGCAGCTCAAGCTAATCGTCCTAGCTACGCACACACACACACACACACACACACGCACCAGTCATCTCTGCTGCTTCCTTCCAAGCTTTATTTTTCCTCACAAACACATTCAGCAAGAGGTCACACAATACAGGAGAAAATGAAAGCACTCTTTTTTGTGGGATCTAAGTTTCAGGCAAGCCGTGAGAGAGGAACTGAAGAAACGTCATGATATACGACCGGTCTGAGGAAACATCAGAACCAAACCGTCGTCGCTGCTTTGCTGCATAATAGCTCATTAACATACAGGTCGAAATCTCCGCTGTAACGGTGGTGAAAATCAGCGTCCGTCTGCCGGCTAGTGTGAACGCCGGGGAGGAATAAAGAGCCAGGTGGGATTCAGTTCATCATCCAGTGGATGCGCTCAGTACAGAGAGTGTGAAAGAACGCTGTGTTTATACGTCTATACACTGAACACCCAGCCCAGGGTACGAGTCGCTTCACTATAAAACCCGCACTGTGAGGAGAATGAAAGGATCTTTAAAGCGCACTACAAAACCAAGAAGCGTGCGGGTTCAGCTCCTGCTCCGAGGATAATATGATAAAAACTGAGCACAAAAGACTCTGTCTGACTGTCTGCTCCTGATTCACTCTTAAATAAAAAGTATTATTATTTTAAATACATTAAATAATGAAAAATAAATTTTAAAATATGTCAAGAGTGAAATATAAATCATATTAAATGTGGAGATGGCTCTACAATAACACACTTATTTCCACTGGAACCTGAGTGTCAGCTGATCCCATACTGTTTTCTTTACTAAGCTTTAAAATTAGTTTTTTTTTTTTTACTGAAGCACTTAAACACTTTCACACTAAAATCAATTACACTGTAAATGTAATAAAGTACGAGGCATAAAAAATCTGATCAATTCTAACAGTAAAGTCTCTTTACAAGTAAACAATAATACACTATACTGATCCTCTGACTGACTCTGATACTGATCCTGACCCGAATCCTGACCCTGATCATCAGATCCTAATACTGACCCTGATACTGACCCTGACATTAATCTTGACACTGATCCTAATCCTGACCCTGATCCTCACTCTGATCCTAATCCTGATACTGACCCAAATCCTGATACTGATCATCATCCTAATATTGAGCCTAATCTTGATACTGACCCTGATCCTCACTCTGACCCTATTCCTGATACTGACCCTGATACTAACAATAACATTAATCTTGATACTGACCTTAATCCTGACACTGATCCTAATACTGACCCTATGCTGACCCGAATCCCAACCCTGATCCTCACTCTGCCCTTAATCCTGACCCTGATCCTCACTCTGCCCTTAATCCTGACCCTGATCCTCACTCTGCCCTTAATCCCAACCCTGATCCTCACTCTGATCCCGATTCTGTTCCTGGTTATTACATGGATGTCTAAATAAATAATTGATAATTCTTCTATAATAAATTCTGCTCTGGTGTAAGAGCTGCTCTGCCTCTGAGACCAAGTAGGTTTGACGTTTCAGCTCCACATGCTCTATTATGCGCACTACTTAGGGAAGCAGATAATATCGTCTACACTCTATTAAAGATACTTTACGCTCAATATAACACAATGTAGCACAATTTCACACTGTAGTGTAACGCAGTGCACTAGATGAACCGCTGTGATCAATATTATCTACACAGGAGTCCTGCACACTACGCACCTCATCTAGTGCACTACAGCCTCCTTACTTTTATAAACATCACCCATCACCAGCCCATCGAACCTGATCCTGTGTGTTAATGATGACCATAATAAAATCTACCTTATAAGCCCTAATACCTAATAGTCTCCCTACGTAGGGATCAGTCAGCATTCAGGATTCCTTTTATAGCACAGAGGAGATGAATGAGCACCCTACACCCATCTTCTGCACTATTTATCAAATTAAGAGATTTAGATCCACTTTCAAGCACTCTGTAAACCTGCATTGTGTAGGGAATAAAGTAATGCTTTTAACCTCCAACCCCACCCCCTTAACCACCCTTAACCCCGCCTCATACTGTTGTAGTGCACTATATGCTAAGTCAGGAGACTTAAATCCATGCTCCCTATATTACTCAGAAGAATATATAGCATGAGAAGTGATGTAGTGTGTGATGCGTCAAACAGGGAGGCTCCTTACTCCCTATATATATCCAACTGACACACTTTTTAAATTCACTTTCCTATAAAAAGTGCACTCCATAGGGTATGAATTCAAGACTTCCATGCCATATTTAGTGCACTTCATCTGAATCTACATGCCCTAACATCAAGCCTTGTGGGATACCGCTTCAGATTTCCTGTATAAAGCATGATTTAAACACCACATGTCCAAAAGAAGATTCCAGGTCAGCTTCCTAGTGCATACACCGATCAGCCACCTGCTTAATATTGTGTTGGTCCCCCTGACTCGTCCTGCACTGTGTATTCTGACCCCTTTCTATCAGAACCAGCATTAACTTCTTCAGCAATTTGAGCAACAGTAGCTCATCTGTTGGATCAGATCACACGGGCCGGCCTTTGCTCCCCACGTGCATCAATGAGCCTCGGCTGCCCCTGTCACCGGTTCACCACTGTTCCTTCCTTGGACCACTTTTGATAGATACTGACCACTGCAGACCGGGAACACCCCACAAGAGCTGCAGTTTTGGAGATGTTCTGATCCAGTGGTCTAGCTATCATAATTTGTCCCTTCATCAAACTCGCTCAAATCCTTACGCTTGTCTATTTTTCCATTTTTTTGAGGACAAAATGTTCACTTGCTGCCTAATATAATCTTGTCTTATGCACCCTATCTAGTGCACTTGTTGAAAGACAGATAAGATACTATACTACCCTTACTCCCTAAATTCCAGTGCATTCTATTTGTCAAGTGCACTATGGACTATATGTGTGGTTTGAGTCTGTTAGGGTCACTTCTTCTAGTGCACTATTTATCCAGTAAAGAGCATTCATGCACCCTACAGACATGCACTACATAGTGAATGAAGCACTGTTATTAAACCCTCCATGTAGTGCACTGAGTTAATGATGTTAATATAGTCAATAAAAGTACAATTAAGAGGTTTAGCATGGTCTTCATTTGCCCCATAGTAGTGCACTAGATAGAGAATGAAGTAATAGTTTTCACCCCTCCATGCAGTGCACTACAGGCCCAGTAAGGGGATATGTGGGACTCCTACACTACACTATAGGGAAATGAAACAGAGCAGTGGCTCCTACACACTCTATAGTGCACTACATCCTTTTATCATCCAGTACATCCTTATAGTGTTCCAGGGCTTAGATCATACAGCACTTTATTAATAAATCAGACTTATCTGTAAGATCATACAGTCACATAAACACACATTAGGTCCAATTCACTATTCAATCAATCAATCAATCAATCAGTCAGTTAACTGTATTTATACAGCACCTTTCAAATTGTGCAAAATAAACAAAAAAATAAATAATATTTAGTAATATATATATATATATAAATAATTTTCTTACATTTAAATATATATCTATATCTATATATTTTATATTTATTTTATATTATATATATATATATATATATATAATATATATATATATATATATATATATATATATATATATATAAAATATACTATAAATATAATATACATAAAAAATAATATGCTAGCAATATAAAAGTAAAATGCTAGTAAATAAATAAATAATAAAGGTAATGCAAATTTTATTTATTTATTTATTTTAAGTCTTGTGTAAAAACAGAAATAAAACATGAAGTGCACTGGAGGAATGTTTCCTGAGACAGAAACAAAACACAAACTTGTGATAAATTTATGGTGATACGCGTGACCACCAACCAATTAACACCAATTAACACAATCGATAAATTAACACCTTTCACCAATTAACATCAATTAATATAAACGGTCAATTCACACCCACCCACCAATTAACATCAGATGCCAATCAAGACCATTAGCCAATTAACACCATCGACCAATCAGATCTCTTCTAACTGACGACTTTCACTATGGTGGTTCCAGCTCCTTCAGGCTGCTGTGATCCAGGCGTTATGGGTCGTACTGACCGATCTCTGCTGTGTTTATTTATTGTGTGTAATGTAACGCTGACATCATCAGCAATCAGACTGTAATAGGGGAAAGCACCGAGACGCCGGTCTAACACACACAGATACCAGGAGAAGACACGCAACTCTGCACAGAGCGGTGAGAAGACAACGACACTCGCTATCGCTAATCACACGTCATACTTCCATCTCACAGATCACCAGCGACTCTGGTTAAACATCTGAGGAGCTTCAGACAGCTAAGAAAAGTTCTAGAAGAATCTGAAGTGTGTAGAAAAACTTAAAACGACAGGAAGTGCGACGGAGAGCAAGAAAGTCACACAAAAGAAATCTGTTAAAGCTTCATACAGTGAGCTTGTGCTGTGTTTGTGAATAATTGCTGTGGTCCAGCCATTAATCACGCTCTGATACTGCATGAAGTTCTGCAGCATGAAGATGTCGGTGTTTCTGTGGTGTGGAATTGGTTAAGACAGGAACGTGACACTGAAACTTCTCCTTTCCCCAAAACTCAGGCTCAAAACTTCCCACTTCAGTGCTGAGGTCATGTTTAATTCATTTCTACACTTCTGACACGGTTCCATGTTCCACTCAGAGTGAATAATGTTCTTCAGATGGTTCCTCTGACACCACCTAGAACCTTCTGAAAATAATGAAACCGGTGCTGTTGTTGGGTTCTAGATGAACAAACAGAGCTCTGTAGGTGCTCATGCAGATGCGAGTGCTCCACAAACACGTTTCAAAACATTTCTACAGCAGCCCTTGTTTAGTTAGTGCTCTTCTCCATGTTCCTCTCCTCCACACAACCCAGAACCCTAGATCCTAAAGGATGACATCTAAAGAGTATGTCTAGAAGATAGAGAAGAATCTGGTGCATGTGTGTGTTGCCTCCATGTTGTAGGTGATGGGCAATAAAGTTTGGAGTGTGTGTGTGTGTGTGTGTGTGTGAGAGAGAGAGAGAGAGAGAGAGAGAGAGAGAGAGAGAGAGAGAGAGAGAGATCGATCCCAAGCATGTTTTTACCTGCAGACCCTCCAAACTGGAGAAGCTTGCTATGGCGAAGCCGTCAATGATGTCCTCCTCTTCTTCATCTTCATCCTGAGAGCTCGAGACGCGGCGCTTCCGGCGTGGAGCCCCTCGCGAGCCTCTGCAGGAGAACACCGATGAGGAGATGACGGGTGATGAAGATGTAACCGATGATGATGACGATGTTGTTGAGGAGGACGCGGAGTGAGCGGATTTCCTGCCGTTCTGGTTCACATGAGCGGCGGCGGCGGCGGCGGCGGTAGCGGCCCTGCGCTCGCGCTCGGATCCGGAGGAAGTCGGGCTCGGTTCTGTGCGCGCCTCCCGCCGCCGCACGCGCTCCCGATGCGTGCGGGACCTCCGCGTCTGCTTCACTTTCTTCCCTTCCATTTTGGATCCTTTTTCCCATCCACAAAACAGACAGAGAGAGAGAGAGTGTGACAACAAACAAGAAGGAAAAGAAGAAACAACAAATCCCGCGGCGCGATCACGGTAACGCACACGCGGCCATGCGCGACCCCGTGCGTGTTTGTGCGTGAGCGCGTGTGCGTGGATGATCCGTGATTCAGCTACAGTGTGACCTTGGACGCAAAGAGCCGTAATGCCACCCCGAACACGCCCCCGCTCAGCTGATCCATGTGTGTGTTGTCCAGATCCAAAATGGCCGCGCAAACGTGAACAGGTGTAACATCGAGACTCTGATTTTAGTTACAGCTCCGCAACTTTGTTGCACGCGCCATTAGTGTGTGTGTGTGTGTTTTTTATGAGAGAGTGTGTGCGTGTGTGTTCATGTGCCTGTATGTGTGCGTGATATGCCTGTCTGCGTGAGTGTGTGTGTGTGTGTGTGTGTGTGTGTGTGTGTATATGAGAGAGATTGTGTGTGTGTGTGTGTGTGTGTGTGTGGGGTGCACACTGCAGACAGCAAGCAGCGCAGTGCAACCACCATCCCTCACACCACCCAAAAGCATGACCCAGCTGTCAACACACACCGCAGGAAGGATCTGGGAAAAATATCCGACTTCGGGAAAATCCAGACAAATCCAGAATAATTCCAGAAAAGAAAAAAAAAATGGGAAAGGGGCAAGTTTTAGCAGGTCAGCAGCTCAGCGCGAGTCGAGCAGGAGAAAAACACAGCGCAAAGAAGCCATCTGTTTCCCCCAAAACACACAGCTCCACATCTCCACATCCTCCACCCGAGGACAGCGCACAATCCACTGCGAGCAGACCCGCAAAACCCCGCAAACATCCGGCGGAGAGAGGGAGAGAGAGAGAGAGAGGGAGAGAGGGAGACAGTTCACTCTGCCATTCCTGAAACACTGAGCAGGCGCTTTCTGTTTTTTCAGCACATGCAAAGCGCTTTTTAAAGAGACAGGAACCCTGTTTCACTTCACCCCTGCCTTCACAGCGCTCCCAGCCGCGTACCCTCACCGACCGGAAGTCTCTGCCAATGACGTCATAGGAGGGTTCACTCGCTGCCTGGATATCTATTTATCTGTCTGTTTGTCAGGGATCTGTCTGTCTGTCTGTAATGCAAGCTGTCTATCAATCTGTTTACCTATTTGTCTGTCTGTCACAACATCTGTCTGTTTATTAGTCTCTCTGTCCTTAGTCTATCTGTCCATCTGTAGCACATCTGTCTATCCAGCTGTTTGTGTGTGTGTCTGTCTATATAGCTAATAGTCTAATTGTAAACACCAATCTGTTTGTCCATCCATCCATCCCCCCAAATCCATCCATTTTCCCTCCCCCCCAATCCATCCATCCATCTGTCCATCCATCCCCCAATCCATCCATCCAAACCATCCATCCATCCCCCCAATCCATCCATCCATCCCGTCCAAACCATCCATCCAAACCATCCATCCATCCCCCAATCCATCCATCCATCCCCCCAATTCCCTCCATTTTCCCTCCATCCCCCCAATCCATCCATCCATTTTCCCTCCATCCCCCCAATCCATCCATCCATCTGTCCATCCATCCCCCAATCCATCCATCCATCTCATCCATCCATCCCCCAATCCATTTTCCCTCCATCCCCCCATCCATCCATCCCCCCAAATCCATCCATCCATCCCCCCAATTCCCTCCATTTTCCCTCCATCCCCCCAATCAATCTATCCATCTGTTCATCCATCCCCCAATCCATCCATCCATTCATCCATCCATCCATCCATCTGTCCATCCATCCCCCAATCCATCCATCCATCTGTCCAACCATCCCCCAATCCATCCATCCATCCCCCCAATCCATCCATCCATCTGTCCATCCATTCCCCCCCAATTTTCCCTCCATCCCCCTAATCCATCCATCTACCTCCCTCCATCCATCCATCCATCCACTTATACCCAAACACCCATCCATCTATTCATCCATCCATCCATCTACTCATCCATCCACCCACCCATCCATCCATCTGTCTGTCCATCTGTCCATCCATTTGTTTGTATTTACTTTGTCCATCTTTATTGCTTCAGGTTTTCTTTCTGTATGAAATATATAAACCTGAACTCTAAAGTTTTATTGGTGAATAAATTGAAAGTGAGCTGAATGGATGGAGTGTTGAGAGAAAGCTGTTAGTGAGTGTGATGAATATTCAATGTGTGATTATTAAAACTCATTGTGATGTACCTGAGCACCTCATTTGCATATTTAAATATGTAAATGAATAAAGCAGAGCTCTGAGATTTATAAACACAGAAACTGAAGTTTTATTATTATTATTATGAAAGCAGTGTAAAGCGTCTCGTGAGCGATCCTTCGCGCTCTACATGAACCCCCATGGCTCATCCGGAACACTTCATTAACACTGAGTAACACACTGAACATGTGAGCGATGGCGGATTCTCCTGCCTCAGGGCCCAGTTTTACATTTTATAGGTCACTGAAATCTACACACTGACACGGGGAGAGCGGCGCAGAGGAACACGCTGCAGAGGTTAAAGGCTCTCTAATATAAGTGTTGAGAAACTGGTGAGAATTAACACGGAGCCGAGACATAAACCAGTCAGATGATCTACATACACTCTGTTATTATATTATTACATTCAATTACTCATGTAGGACTTTTACAGAACTTATGATAGATAGATAGATAGATAGATAGATAGATAGATAGATAGATAGATAGATAGATAGATAGACAGACAGACAGACAGACAGACAGACAGACAGGCAGGCAGGCAGACAGACAGGGCAGACAGAAGAGAGAGAGAGACAGACAGACAGATAGATAGATAGAGGAATAAGGGTGGATAGATAGATAGATAGATAGATAGATAGATAGAAGACAGAAGATAGATAGATAGATAGATAGGGGGAAAAAAAATAGACAGACAGATAGATAGACAGATAGATTGACAGACAGATAGATAGATAGACTGATGAAAGAACATGATCTGAAGGAACCCTCCTCCTCCTCCTCCTCCTCCTCCTCCTCAGTGTGTCAGCTGAGAGTCTGATTATAAATCCCTCCTCCTCTGTTACTGTGAACTCCAGCGGTGTTGAGTGAGTCTGAAAGGATCTTCAGGATGAGGATCAGAGTAATGTTTGATTTCATTACAGCTTTAGCTTTAAGTCTATAATATCCAGGTGAACTTTTCCACTATATAATAAATCAAGTGCACTCATCAGGCTGCTCCAGGAAGAACATCCACAGCCAGCTTTAACTCCAAGCAGAAGCATCAGACAGATCTGGAGAGCAGAAGGAGTCAGGAATCATGGATTAAAAAGATTTAGATAGTAAGACTAGCGATGACATCATAACTAAAAGGGAGATCCAGAAGGTGACACAGACATGAGGACTCCCTGGGACATAAAGCATTCAGACACTTGGGGTTCACCAAACACTCTATGACTATGGACCTTCCAGAACCTTCCTGCTCTTTAACCTAAGAAAAAAAAAATCATAAAAAACATGACCAAAGCTCCGCCCCCTGATGTAGGCTTTACTACTTACTACCAACAAATAGCCTGCACCTTTTCATAAAAGTAAGTACAAAAAACCTCTGAGGACGGAGTAATGATGTCATTAGTGATGATGTCATTAGTGATGATGTCATTAGTGATATCATCAGTGTCAGAGTGTCAGAGAGCATTAAATCTCACAGTGTCACACAGCACTAAAGTCATATTAATAATGTTATAATATGTGTAATAAAGCACTGATCACACACACACACACAGACACACACACACACACACATACACACACGCACACACACACACACAGAGTGTGTTATAATGAGAGAAGAGATAGTTGAGCAGAAATGCCACAGTAAATGTCACAATGAAACACAAACAAGTGAATTAAACATAATGGGATTATTTTGTTTTTCTTTCTTTCTTTTTTGTCCTTCAGTTATGTACCCTGAGCCTAGTCCCTCATCCCTCCATCCTTTCTTTCTTTCTTTCTTTCTTTCTTCCTCAGGTGATCTCATTTTCTCTGTCACTTTTTTAACTGTATATATACAGTGGTGTGAAAAAGTGTTGGCCCCCTTCCTGATTTCTTATTTTTTTGCATGTTTGTCACACTTTAAAGTGAACTTGGGTTCTGCAGCAGGACAATGATCCAAAACACACCAGCAAGTCCACCTCTGAATGGCTGAAGAAAAACAAGATGAAGACTTTGGAGTGGCCGAGTCAAAGTCCTGACCTCAATCCCATTGAGATGCTGTGGCATGACCTTAAAAAGGTGGTTCATGCTCGAAAACCCTCCAATGTGGCTGAATTACAACAATTCTGCAAAGATGAGTGGGCCAAAATTCCTCCACAGCGCTGTAACAGACTCATTGCAAGTTATGGAAAACGCTTGATTGCAGTTGTTGCTGCTAAGGGTGGACCAACCAGTTATTAGGCTTAGGGGGCAAACACTTTTTCACACAGGGCCATGTAGTTTTGGATTTTGTTTTCCCTTAATAATAAAAACCTTCATTTAAAAACTGCATGATGTGTTTACTTGTGTTATCTTTGACTAATATTTAAATGTGTTTGATTATCTGAAACATTAAAGTGTGACAAACATGCAAAAACATAAGACATCAGGAAGGGGGCCAACACTTTTTCACAACACTGTGTGTGTGTGTGTGTGTGTGTGTGTGTGATTTCATCTCTCTTTCTCCCTTTTTTTATTAATGTCCATTTTCTGCATTTCCTTCAAAACACCTTAGTGTGTGTGTGTGTGTGTGTGTGTGTGCATGTGTATAATTCAGCATGTGTGTGTATGATTCAGCATGTGTGTGTATGTTTGTGTGTGTGTGTGATGATCAGAGCTCTTGTACTTGCATGAGAATGGTGCATTGAACCTCCTCCAAAGAGATCAAACACTGGGAATATAAATATCATGACATTTCAAAGCCTGTGTGTGTGTGTGTGTGTGTGTGTTCATGTGTGTGTGTGTGTGTGTGTGTGTGTGTGTGCGTGTGGTTTGTTAGCATCTCTGTGGTGAATGCAGTTATATACCAGCCTAGTTAGCAGGATGAAATACAGATGATGTTGGATGTTACCGTGTAGTTTATACAGAATGACGTTCAGACTGAACACTGATCACATTCTCACAGACGTTAGAACACCCCAGAAACTGGAAACAGCCTAAACTCCTCCGCCCTGAAAAGAACAATGTAAAATATAAGTAAAATAACCCCGCCCATAGCCCAGCCCACAACCCCGATCTTATCTATGAATCCTTTTGAATCCTATGAATCTACCTTATCCAGCCTTGTTTTCATGTGACCTGGTAGTACTGATGCTGTTGGGGAGATGATGTCAATATTGATAATGTCATTAGTGATGATGTCAGAATTAATGATGTCACTGGTGATGATGTGAGTAGTGATAATGCCAGTGGTTAGTAGCGATGATGTCACTGTCATGATGTTATTAGTGATTAGTGATGATGTCATTAGTGATGATGTATGTGCCGATGATGTCATTATTGCTGATGTCATTAGTGATGAAGTCATTCGTGCTGGTGTGAGTGGCGATGATGTTAGTAGTGATGATGTCATTGTCATGATGTCATTAGTGATTAATGATGATGTCAGTAGTGATGATGTCAGTAGTGATGATGTCAGTTGTGATGATATCATTAGTGATGATGTCATTCGTGCTGGTGTAGGTAGTGATGTCAATAGTGATGATGTCAATAGTGATGATGTCAGTAGTGATGATGTCATTCGTGCTGGTGTAGGTAGGGATGATGTCAGTAGTGATGATGTCATTCATGCTGGTGTAGGTAGGGATGATGTCAGTAGTGATGATGTCATTCATGCTGGTGTAGGTAGGGATGATGTCAGTAGTGATGATGTCATTCATGCTGGTGTAGGTAGTGATTATGTCATTAGTGATGATGTCATTAGTGATGATGTCAGTAGTGATGATGTCAGTAGTGATGATGTCATTCGTGCTGGTGTAGGTAATGATGATGTCATTAGTGATGATGTCAGTAGTGATGATGTCAGTAGTGATTATGTCATTAGTGATGATGTCAGTAGTGATGAAATCATTAGTGCTGGTGTAGGTAGCAATGATGTCAGTAGCGATGATGTCATTATTGCTGATGTCATTAGTGATGATGTCAGTAGTGATGATTTCAGTAATGATGTCATTAGTGATGATGTCAGTAGTGATGATGTCAGTAATGATGTCATTAGTGATGATGTCAGTAGTGATGATGTCATTAGTGCTGGTGTACATAGTGATGATATCAGTATATAAAGGAAGATGGAATAAGAGATGAACAGAATGAGAGCGAGGAAAAGAACAGGTGAGAGTGAGAGGAACTGGAATGAAAGAGACAGAAAGAGATAGAAAAGACATGAAGTGAGATAGAAGGAGAGAAAAAGAGAGGGAGAAGCCCAAAGTGAAAGAAAGAAAGTAAGATGGCAAACAGAGAAAAAAGGGAAGAGAAAAAGTCAGATAATCATGAAGAAGGAAAGACAGAATGGCTGAGTAGAAAGTAAAAAGGATGAGAAAAAGGAGAGAGTGAAAGAGAGAAGAGAATCATGGGTAGGAAAGAATGAAAGAAAGAAAGAGAGAGAGAGATAGACAAAGAGAGAGAGAGAGAGAGAGAGAGAGAGAGAGAGAGAGAGAGAGAGAGACAGAGAGAGAGAGACTCTTTTAATTACCAAAAGTTAAAAAAACATCTGTCAAATTAATATATGAAAAGGAAAGAAAGAAAGAAAGAAAGAAAGAAAGAAAGAAAGAAAGAAGGGAAGAAAGAAAGGAAGGGAAGAAAGAAAGAAAGAAAGAAAGAAAGAAAGAAAGAAAGAAAGAAAGAAAGAAAGGAAGGAAGAAGAAAGAAAGAAAGAAAGAAAGAAAGAAAGAAAGAAAGAAAGAAAGAAAGAAGGGAAGAAAGAAAGGAAGGAAGAAAGAAAGAAAGAAAGAAAGGAAGGAAGGAAGGAAGGAAGAAAGAAAGAAAGAAAGAAAGAAAGAAAGAAAGAAAGAAAGAAAGAAAGAAAGAAAGAAAGGAAGAAAGAAGAAAAGAAGAAAGAAGAAAAGAAAGAAAGAAAGAAAGAAAGAAAGAAGGGAAGAAAGAAGTGAAGAAAGATAGTAGTAGTGATGTCAGTAGTGATGATGTCATTAGTGCTGGTGTAAGTGGCGATGATGTCAGTAGTGATGGAGTTATCAGTGGCAGAAAAATTTCTGGAACTGCACTAGAACATTCTAGAACAGTGTTCCAGTTAACCTGCACTGAGGTTCTGTCTCCTCAGAGAGAAAGTTTGTATGTGTGTGTGTGTGTGTGTGTGTGTGTGTGTGTGGCGAGGAGGAGGAGGGTGGTGTTCTGAGTTTTCATTAGAACAGTGAGGGAAAATTGGGCCACAGCCAATCACAGCACAGCGTAACACAAATCCCACTGGAACGTTCTGGCAAATGTTCTGCAAGTGTTTTTGTTTTCCGCATGTCTGCTGTCACGCTGGAGCAGAGGATTAAACCAACACTGAGGGAAACATGCACACTGTCACTTTCCTCTTTTATACACAAACCACACCACTGTACTGTCTACTGCAGGAAGAAGTGACTACATGCTCTTCCCTCCTCTTCCTCCTTCTCCTCTTTCTCCCCCACCTGCCTATCTTCTTTCTCTCCTTCTCTTCCTCCTCCACTTACTCTTTCTCCTCCTCCACATTTACTCCTACCTGTCTCTTCCTCTTGCCGTTTATATCACACCTGTCTCAAACTTAGCAAAAAGAAATCATTTGGAAATGTCCGAAAGAAAGAAAGAAAGAAAGAAAGGAAGAAAGAAAAAAGAAAGAAAGAAAGAAGGGAAGGAAGAAAGAAAGAAAGAAAGAAAGAAAGAAAGAAAGAAAGAAAGAAAGAAAGAAAGAAAGAAAGAAAGAAAGAAGGGAAGAAAGAAAAAAGAAAGAAAGAAAGAAGGGAAGGAAGAAAGAAAGAAAGAAAGAAAGAAAGAAAGAAAGAAAGAAAGAAAGAAGGGAAGAAAGAAAAAAGAAAGAAAGAAAGAAGGGAAGGAAGAAAGAAAGAAAGAAAGAAAGAAAGAAAGAAAGAAAGAAAGAAAGAAAGAAGAAAAGAAAGAAAGAAAGGTTAATATATAATGTAATATGGCTCATTAGTGTCTGATGTTCTCTCGACTGTGGTGTTGCTTTCTAACTCCTCAGGTTACCATAGCGACCAGTGAAACCTGCCTCTTAGTCAGCAGGGAAAATCCAACATGGTCATGGGGTCAAGAGTCAGGGGTCACCTGTGACCTCACATCACATAGAACTGCCTTAAAAATGCCATCCGTCTATCCAACCTTTCCTCTCCTCCATCGATTCCCTTGTTTCTCTCACACTGCAGCTCACACTCTAAATATAGTCCTGCGCTAAAGACCTCCATTAATTATAGATCAGAGAGAGACAGAGAGACAGAGAGAGAGAGAGAGAAAGAGAGAGAGAGAGAGAGAGAGAGAGAGAGAGAGAGAGAGAGAGAGGGAGTCCAACAGCAGACATAAAGGAAGATGGAGATGGAATAAGAGATGGACAGAATGAGAGCGAGGAAAAGAACAGGTGAGAGTGAGAGGAACTGGAATGAAAGAGACAGAAAGAGACAGAAAAGACATGAAGTGAGATAGAAGGAGAGAAAAAGAGAGAGGGAGAAGCCCAAAGTGAAAGAAAGTAAGATGGCAAGCAGAGAAAAATAGGGATGAAAAAAGTCAGATAATCATGAAGAAGGAAAGACAGAATGGCTGAGTAGAAAGTAAAAAAGAAAGAAAGAAAGAAAGAAAGAAAGAAAGAAAGAAAGAAAGAAAGAAAGAAAGAAAGAAAGAAAGAAAGAAAGAAAGAAAGAAAGGAAGAAAGAAGAAAGATAGTAATAATGATGTCAGTAGTGATGATGTCATTAGTAAGAAAAAGGGAAAGAAAGAAGGGAAGAAAAATCTATTCAAACACATGTAGACTCGGTGTGTGGATGAGAGAACGAGTCTGAGCGCTGTGTTTTTACATCCTAATGAGAGTCAGTCTCAGTTCGTTAGTGATGATGCCACTGTGACATCACTATGATGTCGTTATGATGTCCTTAGAGTCGTTATGATGTCGTTTATCCACTCTGTCTTGCTGAACTGCCTCTCACATAGACTCAGTCCCAGCATGCAGCACACACACACACACACACACACACACACACACACACACACACACACAGAGCAGCAATTATTAGTTGTATGAAATCCAGTGAGACATGTGAGGCAGAATTTACAACATTATCAATGAACAGTGAATCTAGTCATGGGGGTCACAGTGCAGTGACTTCTGTGCCGGTCCCAAGCCCGGATAAATAGAGAGGGTTGCGTCAGGAAGGGCATCCGGCGTAAAACATTGCCAAATTTAACCATGCAAATCGTCAGTACTCTGAATTTCATACCGGATCGGTCGAGGCCCGGGTTAACAACGACCGCCATCGGCGCCGTTGACCTACAGGGCGCCGGTGGAAATTGGGCTACTGTTGGTGGAAGAAGTAGAGGAGGGAGGAGAGTGCACAGACAGAGAGAGAAGAGGAAAGGTAAGAGTGTAGGACTGAGAATAGGAACTCTGAATGTTGGTACTATGACAGGGAAAGGTAGAGAGCTGGCTGATATGATGGAGAGAAGGAAGGTGGATATACTGTGTGTACAGGAGACCAGGTGGAAGGGTAGCAAGGCTCGTAGTATAGGAGCAGGATTCAAGCTGATTTATTATGGTGTGGATAGTAAGAGAAATGGGGTAGGTGTGGTCCTGAAGGAGGAGTTTGTGAGGAATGTTCTGGAGGTGAAGAGAGTGTCAGACAGGGTGATGAGTCTGAAGTTAGAGATTGAAGGGGTGATGTTGAGGCCAGATTAAGATGGTTTGGACATGTTCAGAGGAGGGAGAGTGAGTATATTGGTAGGAGAATGTTGGACATGGAGCTGCCAGGCAGGAGGCAAAGAGGAAGGCCAAAGAGGAGGTATATGGATGGAATTAATGAGGATATGAAGCTAGTGGGTGCAAGTGTTGAGGATGCAGAAGATAGGGATAGGTGGAGAGAGATGATTCGCTGTGGCGACCCCTGAAGGGAAAAGCCGGAAGAAGAAGAAGAAGAAAATCAATGAACAGCGAGAGAGAGAGAGAGTGTGTGTGTGTGTGTGAGTGTGTGTGTGTGGTTAGCTGCAGGAAGCTGTGCTAATGACGGCTGTCATGTTCACTGCTGCTCATTTGCAAAGTATCAGCAGCTGTGAAGAGGATTTAGAGAGACATTGATCTGGCAACCTGAGAAAGAGAGAGAGAGAGAGAGAGAGAGAGAGAGAGAGCAGATAGAAAAGAAGATGGGAGATGGAAAAAAGAGATACACATTAAGATTAGAAATGGAAGAGGGGGAAAAAGTGAAAGAAAAACTTGAGAGATTAGAGAGGGATGGAAAGAAGTGACGAGAGAAAAAAAAGAAAGGATTGAGGAGGAGTGTAACAGGAAAAGAGTATGTAAGAAGAGATGAAGAGATGAAGACGCAAGGCAGAGGAAGGTAAAAAGGAAGAAGGGAGAGCTGGAAAAAGAGTGTGAGGGTGATGTAAGGTAAAAGAGAGAAGAGAAAAGTGGGGAAGAAAAGGGAAAGGAAAAAAATGAAAGAAAGAGAGAGAGAGAGAGAGAGAGAGAGAGAGAGAGAGAGAGAGAAAGCATAGACATACATGTCAGTGCTGCATCATTAACTGATTGTTAGTAATGACATTTTGTAATGACACAAGTGCTGCAGTGCTGCATTTAATAAAACCAGTCACACACAATGTATTTAATAATATAATAACTGAATTGACCTGCTGTGACATCATCATGACATCATCATGCTGTGACATCATCATGAGCTGCTGTGACATCATCATAGACTGTTGTGACATCATCATAAACTGCTGTGACATCATAAAATGCTGTGACATCATCATGAGCTGCTGTGACATCATTAAAGACTGCTGTGACATCATCACGGGCTGCTATGACATCATCATAGTCTGCTGTGACATCACCACTGACTGCAGTGACATCATCACTGACTGCTGTGACATCATCATAGTCTGCTGTGACATCACCATGGGCTGCTGTGACATCATCATAGTCTGCTGTGACATCACCACTGACTGCAGTGACATCATCACTGACTGCTGTGACATCATCATAGTCTGCTGTGACATCACCATGGGCTGCTGTGACATCATCATAGTCTGCTGTGACATCACCACTGACTGCTGTGACATCACCATGGGCCGCTATGACATCATCATGACTATTTTTCTTCCACAATGTTCCTCAAAATATTGTCTTGAACATCTTAGATTTAAATGGTTAAATATAAAAATGTTTAAAAAAGCATTTACAAAAACTAAAAATAACATTTCTGTGTGTGTGTGTGTGTGTGTGTGTGTGTCTGTTTATGGTAATAGTAGTATTGGCTTAATTCCTAAGTTCCAAACTAAGCTTGCCAAGTTCAATAAAGTGTGTGATAACAGGCCCAGTGTGAGTGTGTGTGTGTGTGTGTGTGTGTGTGTGTGTGTTGTTACTTTTTGTGATTAATGTTTAAACTGTTCAGTATGTTTACAGTTGTAATACTGTGGAATTGCACTGTTTAGAGCATACACACACACACACACACACACACACACACACACACACACACACACACACAGAGCCATAGAGAACATAAAAAATGTCAGAAGCAGTGAGAGACAGAGAGTGTGTGTGTGTGTGTGTGTGTGTGTACAGTTTTGAGAGCCAGTAGTTAATTTAAACCACAGTATAATGAAATTAATAAAATCTATCAGTGAAACGATGAATGTCTTAATCAGATTAACTAATAAATAAAATAAATGATATTTAAATGTATAGATATTTATAATTTAAACAAACAAACAAACAAACAAACAAACAAACAATAGTGAAATAAAGCAACTAAACATCACAGCTGAGGTGACGTTCAGGTCGAATATTTATTTCTCTCTCTCTCTCTCTCTCTCACACACACACACACACACCCTGTGTAATGACAGTGTCAGGAGAGATTCTCTAAAATAACTGGGTCAGTACTCTCATCCTCTGAGAACACACACACACACACACACACACACACTTGAGCACTCTCACTGAGATATTCAATTATCTCAGGAGGTCAGCATTCCTGTTCTGTGGCGTCAGCAGCAATAAAGATAAAATCTTTCTTTCTCTTTTACACACACACACACATACACACACACACACACACACAGTTGTGTATATTCTGAAGCAGAGTTACTGAGGCTGATTATTTTCCTCTGACAGCACGACCCCATGACTTTTATTCCTCTCACGTCGCAGCAGCATTGTGATTTGTTAACGAAGGACACGTCACACTTCTGATTTGTTTGTAGAGAGATTTCAAATCTGTGAAACGATTTCATTTCTGTTGTCACTTACTTTATAGCAGCTATAAACACTCATTCCCTCAGCAGCTTCTCGCTTTGAAAGTTAATAAGACGAAAAAAAATGCAGCTTGTGACGATACAGAGAACCAGAACACGTGAAAACAAACACTAACAAATCAGAGCGAGGGAATTTCTATAAACTGGCACTACTGTCAGAGCTGCTGTTGGAGAGAATTAATCAACCCACCAATCAAGACGAGGAGGACGATAACGAGGTGAGAGCAGCACAAAGAGACGAGTGATGAAGCACAGAGAGAAAGTCAGAGCGAGAGAGCTGAGAGACGACAAGGAGAGGAAAAGATTTTTATTGCTCCTGCTGTAAATCAGCCGAGTGTAAAACAATCCCAGCCAAGCGCCTCTTTTCTGTTGGACAAAGTCCACAGTGTTTCCACACACACACACACACACACACACACACACACACGCACACACACACACGCACACTCTGTCTCTCTCTCTCTCTCTCTCTCTCTCTCTCTCTCTCTCTCTCTCTCTCTCTCTCTCTCAGTGGTGCTTTGAGAAACCTGCCATTGCAAATCTCAGACTAACAGCCCTGCCTGACACGCTGAGAAAATAAATGGAAAATATATGATGAACTGCTGGGTCTCAATTTTCTGTGTTTAAAGAAACACAGACATGTCCACACTGACATGTCCATCCACACTGACACATTCATATGGATACATCCACACAGACATGTCCACACTGACATGTCCATCCACACTGACACATTCATATGGATACATCCACACAGACATGTCCACACTGACATGTCCATCCACACTGACACATTCATATGGATACATCCACACAGACATGTCCACACTGACATGTCCATCCACACTGACACATTCATATGGATAACAACACAGACATGTCCACACTGACATGTCCATCCACACTGACACATTCATATGGATACATCCACACAGACATGTCCACACTGACATGTCCATCCACACTGACACATTCATATGGATACATCCACACAGACATGTCCACACTGACATGTCCATCCACACTGACACATTCATATGGATACATCCACACAGACATGTCCACACTGACATGTCCATCCACACTGACACATTCATATGGATACATCCACACTAACGCCCACACTGATATGCCCATCCATACTAAGACACTGTCCACACTGACATGAACACACTGACATGAACACACTGACATGAACACACTGACACATGACACACACTGACACGAACACACTGACATCCACACTGACCAAACACACTGACATGAACACACTGACATGAACACACTGACACGAACACACTGACACGAACACACTGACACTCCACACTGACATGAACACACTGATATGAACACACTGACATGAAACCTGACACACCACACTGACACGACACACTGACAGACAACTGAATGAACACACTGACATGACACACTGACACGAACACACTGACACAAACACACTGACACATCCACACTGACATGAACACACTGAATGAACACACTGACAGACACACTGACACGAACACACTGACACATCCACACTGACATGAACACACTGACATGAACACACTGACACAAACACACTGACACGAACACATTGATACATCCACACTGACATGAACACACTGACATGAACACACTGACATGAACACACTGACATGACCACACTGACACAAACACACTGACACATCCACACTGACATGAACACACTGACACAAACACACTGATATGAACACACTGACACGAACACACTGACACATCCACACCAGAACACACTGACACAAACACACTGACATGAACACAATGACACGAACACAGTGACACATCCATACTGACACGAACACACTGACATGAACACACTGAAAATCTACAGTGACACGTCCACACTGACACGAACACAATGACACATCCACACTGACATGAACACACTGATATGATCACACTGACATGTGTGTTGTGATGTTAGTGTGTGTTGTGATGTTAGTGTGTATTGTGATGTTATTGTGTGTTAAGATGTTAGTGTGTGTTGTCATGTTAGTGTGTGTTGTGATGTTAGTGCGTCTTAAGATGTTAGTATGTGTTGTGATGTTAGTGTGTGTTGTGATGTTAGTGTGTGAAACACTGAAACGAACACACTGACATGAACACACTGACACGTCCACACTGACATGAACACACTGACACGTCCACACTGACACGAACACACTGACACATCCACAATGACATGAACACACTGACATGAACACACTGACACAAACACACTGACACGAACACACTGACATGAACACACTGACATGAACACACTGACACAAACACACTGACACGAACACATCCACACTGACATGAACACACTGACATGAACACACTGACACAAACACACTGACATGAACACACTGACATGAACACACTGACATGAACACACTGACACAAACACACTGACACGAACACATTGATACATCCACACTGACATGAACACACTGACATGAACACACTGACACAAACACACTGACATGAACACACTGACATGAACACACTGACACAAACACACTGACACGAACACATTGATACATCCACACTGACATGAACACACTGACATGAACACACTGACATGAACACACTGACATGACCACACTGACATGAACACACTGACATGACCACACTGACACAAACACACTGACACATCCACACTGACACGAACACACTGACACGAACACACTGACACGAACACACTGACACATCCACACCAGAACACACTGACACAAAAACACTGACACGAACACACTGACATGAACACAATGACACGAACACAGTGACACATCCACACTGACATGAACACACTGACATGAACGCACTGAAAATCTACAGTGACACGTCCACACTGACACGAACACAATGACACGAACACAGTGACACATCCACACTGACATGAACACACTGACATGATCACACTGACATGTGTATTGTGATGTTAGTGTGTGTTGTGATGTTAGTGTGTATTGTGATGTTATTGTGTGTTAAGATGTTAGTGTGTTGTCATGTTAGTGTGTGTTGTGATGTTAGTGCGTCTTAAGATGTTAGTATGTGTTGTGATGTTAGTGTGTGTTAAGATGTTAGTGTGTGAAACACTGAAACGAACACACTGACATGAACACACTGACATGACCACACTGACACGTCCACACTGACCAGAACACACTAACACGAACACACTGACACATCCACAATGACATGAACACACTGACACAAACACACTGACACGAACACACTGACATGAACACACTGACACGAACACACTGACATGAACACACTGACACATGTGTTGTGATGTCAGTGTGTGTTGTGATGTTAGTGTGTATTGTGATGTTATTGTGTGTTAAGATGTTAGTGTGTGTTGTGATGTTAGTGTGTGTTGTGATGTTAGTGTGTGTTAAGATGTTAGTGTATGTTGTGATGTTACTGTGTGTTGTGATGTTAGTGCATCTTAAGATGTTAGTGTGTGTTGTGATGTTAGTGTATTGTGATGTTAGTGTGTGTTAAGATGTTAGCGTATGTTGTGATGTCAGTGTGTGTTGTGATGTTAGTGTGTGTTGTGATGTTAGTGTGTGTTGTGATGTCAGTGTGTGTTGTGATGTTAGTGTGTGTTGTGATGTTAGTGTGTGTTGTGATGTCAGTGTGTTGTGCTGTTAGTGTGTGTTGTGATGTTAGTGTGTGTTGTGATGTCAGTGTGTTGTGATGTTAGTGTGTGTTGTGATGTTAGTGTGTGTTGTAATGTTAGTGTGTTGTGATGTTAGTGTGTGTTGTGATGTCAGTGTGTGTTGTGATGTCAGTGTGTGTTGTGATGTTAGTGTGTGTTGTGATGTTAGTGTGTGTTGTGATGTCAGTGTGTTGTGCTGTTAGTGTGTGTTGTGATGTTAGTGTGTGTTGTGATGTCAGTGTGTTGTGATGTTAGTGTGTGTTGTGATGTTAGTGTGTGTTGTAATGTTAGTGTGTTGTGATGTTAGTGTGTGTTGTGATGTCAGTGTGTGTTGTGATGTTAGTGTGTGTTGTGATGTTAGTGTGTGTTGTGATGTCAGTGTGTGTTGTGATGTTAGTGTGTGTTGTGATGTTAGTGTGTGTTGTGATGTCAGTGTGTTGTGCTGTTAGTGTGTGTTGTGATGTTAGTGTGTGTTGTGATGTCAGTGTGTTGTGATGTTAGTGTGTGTTGTGATGTTAGTGTGTGTTGTGATGTTAGTGTGTTGTGATGTTAGTGTGTGTTGTGATGTTAGTGTGTGTTGTGATGTCAGTGTGTTGTGATGTTAGTGTGTTTGTGATGTTAGTGTGTGTTGTGATGTCAGTGTGTGTTGTGATGTTAGTGTGTTGTGATGTTAGTGTGTGTTGTGATGGCAGTGTGTGTTGTGATGTTAGTGTGTTGTGATGTCAGTGTGTGTTGTGATGTTAGTGTGTGTTGTGATGTTAGTGTGTGTTGTGATGTCAGTGTGTGTTGTGATGTTAGGTGTGTTAGTAGATGTTAGTGTGTGTTGTGAGGGTCAGTGTGTGTTGTGATGTTAGTGTGTTGTGATGTTAGTGTGTGTTGTGATGTTAGTGTGTGTTGTGATGTTAGTGTGTGTTGTGATGTCAGTGTGTGTTGTGATGTCAGTGTGTTTGTGATGTTAGTGTGTGTTGTGATGTTAGTGTGTGTTGTGATGTCAGTGTGTTGTGATGTTAGTGTGTGTTGTGATGTTAGTGTGTGTTGTGATGTCAGTGTGTTGTGATGTTAGTGTGTGTTGTGATGTTAGTGTGTGTTGTGATGTCAGTGTGTTGTGATGTTAGTGTGTGTTGTAATGTTAGTGTGTGTTGTGATGTCAGTGTGTTGTGATGTTAGTGTGTGTTGTGATGTTAGTGTGTGTTGATGTTAATGTGTGTTGTGATGTTAGTGTGTGTTGTGATGTTAGTGTGTGTTGTGATGTCAGTGTGTTGTGCTGTTAGTGTGTGTTGTGATGTTACTGTGTGTTGTGATGTCAGTGTGTTGTGATGTTAGTGTGTGTTGTGATGTTAGTGTGTGTTGTAATGTTAGTGTGTTGTGATGTTAGTGTGTGTTGTGATGTCAGTGTGTGTTGTGATGTTAGTGTGTGTTGTGATGTTAGTGTGTGTTGTGATGTCAGTGTGTGTTGTGATGTTAGTGTGTGTTGTGATGTTAGTGTGTGTTGTGATGTCAGTGTGTTGTGCTGTTAGTGTGTGTTGTGATGTTAGTGTGTGTTGTGATGTCAGTGTGTTGTGATGTTAGTGTGTGTTGTGATGTTAGTGTGTGTTGTAATGTTAGTGTGTTGTGATGTTAGTGTGTGTTGTGATGTTAGTGTGTGTTGTGATGTCAGTGTGTTGTGATGTTAGTGTGTTGTGATGTCAGTGTGTGTTGTGATGTCAGTGTGTGTTGTGATGTTAGTGTGTTGTGATGTTAGTGTGTGTTGTGATGGCAGTGTGTGTTGTGATGTTAGTGTGTTGTGATGTCAGTGTGTGTTGTGATGTTAGTGTGTGTTGTAATGTTAGTGTGTGTTGTGATGTTAGTGTGTGTTGTGATGTCAGTGTGTGTTGTGATGTTAGCGTGTGTTAAGATGTTAGTGTGTGTTGTGATGGCAGTGTGTGTTGTGATGTTAGTGTGTTGTGATGTCAGTGTGTGTTGTGATGTTAGTGTGTGTTGTGATGTTAGTGTGTGTTGTGATGTCAGTGTGTGTTGTGATGTTAGTGTGTGTTGTGATGTCAGTGTGTTGTGATGTTAGTGTGTTTGTGATGTTAGTGTGTGTTGTGATGTCAGTGTGTTGTGATGTCAGTGTGTGTTGTGATGTTAGTGTGTGTTTTTGATGTCAGTGTGTTGTGATGTTAGTGTGTGTTGTGATGTTAGTGTGTGTTGTGATGTCAGTGTGTTGTGATGTTAGTGTGTGTTGTGATGTCAGTGTGTGTTGTAATGTTAGTGTGTGTTGTGATGTCAGTGTGTTGTGATGTTAGTGTGTGTTAAGATGTTAATGTGTGTTGTGATGTTAGTGTGTGTTGTGATGTTAGTGCATCTTAAGATGTTAGTGTGTGTTGTGATGTTAGTGTGTGTTGTGATGTCAGTGTGTTGTGATGTTAGTGTGTGTTGTGATGTCAGTGTGTGTTGTGATGTTAGTGTGTGTTGTGATGTCAGTGTGTTGTGATGTTAGTGTGTCTTGTGATGTTAGTGTGTGTTGTGATGTTAGTGTGTGTTGTGATGTCAGTGTGTGTTGTGATGTCAGTGTGTGTTGTGATGTTAGTGTGTGTTAAGATGTTAGTGTGTGTTGTGATGTTAGTGTGTGTTGTGATGTTAGTGTGTGTTAAGATGTTAGTGTGTGTTGTGATGTTAGTGTGTATTGTGATGTTAGTGTGTGTTGTGATGTCAGTGTGTTGTGATGTTAGTGTGTGTTGTGATGTTAGTGTGTGTTGTGATGTCAGTGTGTTGTGATGTTAGTGTGTGTTGTGATGTCAGTGTGTGTTGTGATGTCAGTGTGTGTTGTGATGTTAGTGTGTTGTGATGTCAGTGTGTGTTGTGATGTTAGTGTGTGTTAAGATGTTAGTGTGTGTTGTGATGTCAGTGTGTGTTGTGATGTCAGTGTGTGTTGTGATGTTAGTGTGTGTTGTGATGTTAGTGTGTGTTGTGATGTCAGTGTGTGTTGTGATGTTAGTGTGTTGTGATGTTAGTGTGTGTTGTGATGTTAGTGTGTTGTGATGTTAGTGTGTGTTGTGATGTTAGTGTGTTGTGATGTTAGTGTGTGTTGTGATGTTAGTGTGTTGTGATGTTAGTGTGTGTTGTGATGTTAGTGTGTTGTGATGTTAGTGTGTGTTGTGATGTTAGTGTGTTGTGATGTTAGCGTGTGTTGTGATGTTAGTGTGTTGTGATGTTAGTGTGTGTTGTGATGTTAGTGTGTTGTGATGTTAGTGTGTGTTGTGATGTTAGTGTGTGTTGTGATGTTAGTGTGTTGTGATGTTAGCGTGTGTTGTGATGTTAGTGTGTTGTGATGTTAGTGTGTGTTGTGATGTTAGTGTGTTGTGATGTTAGTTTGTTGTATGTTGGGGATGTTAGTGTGTTGTGATGTTAGTGTGTGTTGTGATGTCAGTGTGTGTTGTGATGTTAGTGTGTGTTGTGATGTTAGTGTGTGTTGTGATGTTAGTGTGTTGTGATGTCAGTGTGTGTTGTGATGTCAGTGTGTGTTGTGACTGTTAGTGTGTGTTGTGATGTCAGTGTGTGTTGTGACGTTAGTGTGTGTTGTGATGTCAGTGTGTGTTGTGATGTTAGTGTGTTGTGATGTTAGTGTGTGTTGTGATGTTAGTGTGTTGTGATGTTAGTGTGTTGTGATGTTAGTGTGTCTTGTGATGTTAGTGTGTGTTGTGATGTCAGTGTGTGTTGTGATGTTAGTGTGTGTTGTGATGTTAGTGTGTTGTGATGTTAGTGTGTGTTGTGATGTTAGTGTGTGTTGTGATGTCAGTGTGTTGTGATGTTAGTGTGTGTTGTGATGTTAGTGTGTGTTGTGATGTCAGTGTGTTGTGATGTCAGTGTGTGTTGTGATGTTAGTGTGTGTTGTGATGTCAGTGTGTTGTGATGCTAGTGTGTGTTGTGATGTTAGTGTGTGTTAAGATGTTAATGTGTGTTGTGATGTTAGTGTGTGTTGTGATGTTAGTGTGTGTTGTGATGTTAGTGTGTGTTGTGATGTCAGTGTGTTGTGATGTTAGTGTGTGTTGTGATGTTAGTGTGTGTTGTGATGTCAGTGTGTTGTGATGTTAGTGTGTGTTGTGATGTTAGTGTGTGTTGTGATGTCAGTGTGTTGTGATGTCAGTGTGTGTTGTGATGTTAGTGTGTGTTGTGATGTCAGTGTGTTGTGATGCTAGTGTGTGTTGTGATGTTAGTGTGTGTTAAGATGTTAATGTGTGTTGTGATGTTAGTGTGTGTTGTGATGTTAGTGCATCTTAAGATGTTAGTGTGTGTTGTGATGTCAGTGTGTTGTGATGTTAGTGTGTGTTGTGATGTCAGTGTGTGTTGTGATGTTAGTGTGTGTTGTGATGTCAGTGTGTTGTGATGTTAGTGTGTGTTGTGATGTTAGTGTGTGTTGTGATGTCAGTGTGTGTTGTGATGTCAGTGTGTGTTGTGATGTTAGTGTGTGTTAAGATGTTAGTTTGTGTTGTGATGTTAGTGTGTGTTGTGATGTTAGTGTGTGTTAAGATGTTAGTGTGTGTTGTGATGTTAGTGTGTGTTGTGATGTTAGTGTGTTGTGATGTTAGTGTGTGTTGTGATGTTAGTGTGTTGTGATGTTAGCGTGTGTTGTGATGTTAGTGTGTTGTGATGTCAGTGTGTGTTGTGATGTTAGTGTGTGTTGTGACGTTAGTGTGTGTTGTGATGTTAGTGTGTTGTGATGTTAGTGTGTGTTGTGATGTCAGTGTGTGTTGTGACGTTAGTGTGTGTTGTGACGTTAGTGTGTTGTGATGTTAGTGTGTGTTGTGATGTTAGTGTGTTGTGATGTTAGCGTGTGTTGTGATGTTAGCGTGTGTTGTGATGTCAGTGTGTGTTGTGATGTCAGTGTGTGTTGTGATGGTAGCGTGTGTTAAGATGTTAGTGTGTGTTGTGATGTCAGTGTGTGTTGTGATGTTAGTGTGTGTTGTGATGTCAGTGTGTTGTGATGTTAGAAAAAGAAAGTATGACCATATGCTCTAATGTTATGTGTTGTGATGTTACTGGCTACCTGTTAAGTTTAGAATTGTGTTATAGATTTTAGTGTGTGTTTACATTAAAGTGTAATGTTTAGTCCAGTGTGTTGTAGTCAGTGTTGTTGTGATTCATTAGTTGTGATCACGTCCCTAAGATCTGATATTCAGTTCTGGTATTTTCCCAGTGTAAAGTTGTATCATAAGGGGGTAGAGCTTTTTTCATGTTTAGTCAGTAAACTTTGGATAGTGTTCCTGACAGTGTTGGGGCTCAGGTGTAGTTCCCAGTTAGCTGTTGAAAAATGTCATGTCTCTTTAGTCAGGTGTGTCGTGATAACCCATGATTTGTATGTCAAAGTGTTTGATTTAGTGTGTTTGATTTTAGGTGCCTCCTAATATCATGAATTGTGAGCTAGTAATCCCTTTCATTTGTTTTTGATTCTAGCGTGTGTTGTGAGTCATGTGTTTGTGTCAGTCCGGTTGGATGTTAGTGTGGGACTTAGCTCCAGTTGGGTTAGTGTTTGTGATGTACTGGTTGTATTCAAAGTGTGATGTCAACCCTGTTTTGGATGAGTTTCGATTAAGTTGTTGTATGATGTGTATGTGATGTACACTAATGCAGAAAGGATGATTGTTCATATGTCAGTGTCCTTTGTGTGTCAGTGTGTGGGATGTTGTTCTTTTGAGTTATGGTTGTGATGTAAAGGTGTTTCCTGATCATGTGGGGAGTTTTTCCTTGCCACAGTGCCTGTTGTCACCTCAGGTGTGTGTGATTTTAGGGTTTTGTTAACATGTGTGGATGTTTGTTTGTATTTTTATTGTTTTTTTTATGTTTGTGTTTAGCTTGTTTGAGTTAGTTGTTTTTTTAAAAGCGTGTACTTTAAATTGAGTTGATGTTGTGATGTTAGTGTGTGTTGTGATGTTAGTGTGTTGTGATGTTAGTGTGTGTTGTGATGTTAGTGTGTGTTAAGATGTTAGTGTGTGTTGTGATGTTAGTGTGTGTTGTGATGTTAGTGTGTTGTGATGTCAGTGTGTGTTGTGATGTCATTGTGTTGTGATGTTAGTGTGTGTTGTGATGTTAGTGTGTTGTGATGTCAGTGTGTTGTGATGTTAGTGTGTGTTGTGATGTTAGTGTGTGTTGTGATGTTAGTGTGTTGTGATGTCAGTGTGTGTTGTGATGTTAGTGTGTGTTGTGATGTCAGTGTGTGTTGTGATGTTAGTGTGTGTTGTGATGTTAGTGTGTTGTGATGTCAGTGTGTGTTGTGATGTCAGTGTGTGTTGTGATGTTAGTGTGTGTTGTGATGTTAGTGTGTTTGTGATGTTAGTGTGTTTGTGATGTCAGTGTGTTGTGATGTCAGTGTGTGTTGTGATTTTTTTTATTTGTGTGTTGTGATGTTAGTGTGTGTTGTGATGTTAGTGTGTGTTGTGATGTTGGGTGTGTTGTGATGTCAGTGTGTGTTGTGATGTCAGTGTGTGTTGTGATGTCAGTTGTTTTGTGTTTGGGGGAAATGTTAGTGTGTTTGTGATGTTAGTGTGTGTTGTGATGTTAGTGTGTTGTGATGTTAGTGTGTTGTGATGTTAGTGTGTGTTGTGATGTTAGTGTGTTTGTGATGTTAGCGTGTGTTGTGATGTTAGTGTGTTGTGATGTTAGTGTGTGTTGTGATGTTAGTGTGTTGTGATGTTAGTGTGTTGTGATGTTGGGTGTGTTGTGATGTTAGTGTGTGTTGTGATGTTAGTGTGTTGTGATGTTAGCGTGTGTTGTGATGTTAGTGTGTTGTGATGTTAGTGTGTGTTGTGATGTTGTTGTGTTGTTAGTGTGTGTTGTGATGTTAGTGTGTTTGTGATGTTAGTTGTGTTGTGATGTTAGTGTGTTGTGATGTTAGTGTGTGTTGTGATGTCAGTGTGTGTTGTGATGTTAGTGTGTGTTGTGATGTTAGTGTGTTGTGATGTCAGTGTGTGTTGTGATGTTAGTGTGTGTTGTGATGTTAGTGTGTGTTGTGATGTTAGTGTGTGTTGTCATTTTTTATTTTGTGTGTTTTGTGATGTTAGTGTGTTTGTGATGTTGGGTGTGTTGTGATTTTGTGTTGTTGATGTTAGTGTGTGTTGTGATGTTAGTGTGTTTGTGATGTTAGTGTGTTGTGATGTTGGGTGTGTTGTGATGTTAGTGTGTGTTGTGATGTCAGTGTGTGTTGTGATGTTAGTGTGTGTTGTGATGTTAGTGTGTGTTGTGATGTTAGTGTGTTGTGATGTCAGTGTGTGTTGTGATGTTAGTGTGTGTTGGGGGGATGTTAGTGTGTGTTGTGATGTTAGTGTGTGTTGTGATGTTAGTGTGTTGTGATGTCATTTTGTGTGTTGTGATGTCAGTGTGTGTTGTGATGTTAGTGTGTGTTGTGACGTTAGTGTGTGTTGTGATGTTAGTGTGTTGTGATGTCAGTGTGTGTTGTGATGTTAGTGTGTGTTGTGATGTTAGTGTGTGTTGTGATGTTAGTGTGTTGTGATGTTAGTGTGTTGTGATGTTAGTGTGTGTTGTGATGTTAGCGTGTGTTGTGATGTTGGGTGTGTTGTGATGTTAGTGTGTGTTGTGATGTTAGTGTGTGTTGTGATGTTAGTGTGTTGTGATGTTAGTGTGTGTTGTGATGTTAGTGTGTGTTGTGTTGTGTGTGTTGTGATGTCAGTGTGTGTTGTGATGTTAGTGTGTTGTGATGTTAGTGTGTGTTGTGATGTTAGTGTGTTGTGATGTTAGTGTGTTGTGATGTTAGTGTGTGTTGTGATGTTAGTGTGTGTTGTGATGTTAGTGTGTTTGTGATGTTAGTGTGTTTTGTGATGTTAGTGTGTTTGTGATGTTGGGTGTGTTGTGATGTTAGTGTGTGTTGTGATGTCAGTGTGTTTTGTGATGTCAGTGTGTGTTGTGATGTTAGGTGTGTTAAGATGTTAGTGTGTGTTGTGATGTCAGTGTGTGTTGTGATGTTAGTGTGTGTTGTGATGTCAGTGTGTTGTGATGTTAGTGTGTGTTGTGATGTTAGTGTGTGTTGTGATGTTAGTGTGTTGTGATGTTAGTGTGTGTTGTATGATGTTATTTTGTGTGTTGTGATGTTAGTGTGTGTTGTGATGTTAGTGTGTTGTGATGTTAGCGTGTGTTGTGATGTTAGTGTGTGTTGTGATGTTAGTGTGTTGTGATGTTAGTGTGTGTTGTGATGTTAGTGTGTTGTGATGTTAGTGTGTGTTGTGATGTTGGTGTGTGTTGTGACGTTAGTGTGTTGTGATGTTAGTGTGTGTTGTGATGTTAGTGTGTTGTGATGTTAGCGTGTGTTGTGATGTCAGTGTGTGTTGTGATGTCAGTGTGTGTTGTGATGTTAGTGTGTGTTGTGATGTTAGTGTGTGTTGTGATGTCAGTGTGTGTTGTGATGTTAGTGTGTGTTGTGATGTCAGTGTGTGTTGTGATGTTAGTGTGTGTTGTGATGTCAGTGTGTTGTGATGTTAGTGTGTGTTGTGATGTTAGTGTGTGTTGTAATGTTAGTGTGTTGTGATGTTAGTGTGTGTTAAGATGTTAGTGTGTGTTGTGATGTTAGTGTGTGTTGTGATGTTAGTGTGTTGTGATGTTAGCGTGTGTTGTGATGTTAGTGTGTGTTGTGATGTTAGTGTGTTGTGATGTTAGTGTGTTTGTGATGTTGTGTGTGTTGTGTGGTTAGTGTGTTGTGATGTTAGTGTGTTGTGATGTTGGGTGTGGGGTTGTGATGTTAGTGTGTTGTGATGTTAGTGTGTTGTGATGTTAGTGTGTGTTGTTATGTTAGCGGTGTGTTGTGATGTTAGTGTGTGTTGTGATGTTAGCGTGTGTTGTGATGTTAGTTTTTTTGTGTTGTGATGTCAGTGTGTGTTGTGATGTTAGTGTGTGTTGTGATGTGTTGTTTTTGTGTTGTGATGTTAGTGTGTGTTGTGATGTTAGTGTGGTTGTGATGTTAGTGGTGTTGTGATGTTAGTGTGTGTTGTGATGTTAGTGTGTTGTGAGTGTTTTAGTGTGTGTTAAGTGTTAGTGTGTGTTGTGATGTTAGTGTGTGTTGTGATGTTAGTGTGTTGTGATGTTAGTGTGTTGTGATGTTAGTGTGTGTTGTGATGTTAGTGTGTTGTGATGTTAGTGTGTGTTGTGATGTTAGTGTGTGTTGTGATGTTAGTGTGTTGTGATGTTAGTGTGTGTTGTGTTTTTAGTGTGTGTTGTGATGTTAGTGTGTGTGTGATGTTAGTGTGTTTTGTGATGTTAGGTGTGTTGTGATGTTAGTGTGTGTTGTGATGTTAGTGTGTGTGTGATGTTAGTGTGTGTTGTGATGTTAGTGTGTTGTGATGTTAGTGTGTGTTGTGATGTTAGTGTGTTGTGTTATGTTGTTGTGTGTTGTGATGTTAGTGTGTGTTGTGATGTTAGTGTGTTGTGATGTTAGTGTGTGTTGTGATGTTGGGTGTGTTGTGATGTTAGGTGTGTTGTGATGTTAGTGTGTTGTGATGTTAGTTTTGTGTTTGGTTGATGTTAGTGTGTTGTGATGTTAGTGTGTGTTGTGATGTAGTGTGTGTTGTTATGTTAGTTGTGTTTTGTGATGTTAGTGTGTGTTGTGATGTTAGGTGTTGTGATGTTAGGTGTGTTGTGATGTTAGTGTGTTGTGATGTTGGGTGTGTTGTGATGTTAGTGTGTTTGATGTTGGGTGTTGTGATGTTAGCGTGTGTTGTGATGTTAGTGTGTTGTGATGTTAGCGTGTGTTGTGATGTTAGTGTGTGTTGTGATGTTAGTGTGTGTTGTGATGTTGGGTGTGTTGTGATGTTAGTGTGTTGTGATGTTAGCGTGTGTTGTGATGTTAGTGTGTTGTGATGTTAGCGTGTTTGTGATGTCAGTGTGTGTTGTGATGTCAGTGTGTGTTGTGATGTTAGCGTGTGTTGTGATGTTAGCGTGTGTTGTGATGTTAGCGTGTGTTGTGATGTTAGTGTGTGTTGTGATGTCAGTGTGTGTTGTGATGTTAGCGTGTGTTGTATATTTATGGCTCAGTCCAGTTTGTGGTTCTGACCCGGTGTTTAAATAAACAGTATAGTTGGAGTGTGTGTTTTTTCTGCTGGCCCGTGTTGTTAAATAAAAGAGGAAGGCTCTGTGATGAGCCGCTGCGTTTGGAACACAGCCAGATGTAAATGGATCAATAATCCGCGAGCTTCGCTGTGGAAGCTAATGAATATTGCATCGCTCATCAGCAGCGCTGTGTTCAGGATGAGAACTTTATTACGCTGAAAGGAAAATCTGTGTTTGGTTTAATGGATGATTAGCTGATTATTCTACCGTACCAACTCAAACTGCACGTATTATAGACGGCCGTTTTCCCTGAAAGACCTGCGCTGGGCTTTTAAACTGACCATTAAACATGGAGTCAGTGCTTTATTTTATTATTCATTAGCAGCTAACAAGGTTTTCCTTCACATTAGTCAGGAGGATGTTAGGTGGATTCGATAGTACAGGCATGTGTTTGGAGGTGTGGAGCTCTTGGAGGAGGTTGAGCTGAATATCTATCACACCAAGCACACGGGAACCTGGGCCGTGTCCTAACACTCCTCCAGAGCGCTTAATTACAGTGTCCTTCAGCACACACTCCGCTGGGCCTTCTGCCTTTTAGCAAATTAATTACAAACAGCAGACAATCAGTGGAGTAATCCAGAGTCACCTCACATCATCAGCATCACCTCTACACACACACACACACACACACACACACACACCTTCCTTTCACACACGAGCTAATGTCCACTCTATCCACTTTATCACAAGGGATGCTTGGGATGGAGATGAAAAAGATCCTGTTTATACTAACAGCTGCTTCAACGCCTTTATTCCTTCCTAACACCATACTCTGTTCTTCGTTTCTCCTTTTTAAGGATTTCTCTCTCTCTCTCTCTCTCTCTCTCTCTCTCTCTCTCTTCATTTCTTCCTTCCTGTCTTTTCCTGGATCTATTAAACTCTATTATGGTGTTGGACAATAAAATGAAATGAAGTACAGGAGGAACAAAAGCAAGAAGTAGGAGAAAAAATACAAAATAAATAGTGAAGAAAGACAGAAAGGAGAGATAAATAAGGGGAAAACAGTTAGTGATGTAATCAGATATAAACATTAGCCCCGCCCCCAAAATATAAACTTTCTCACTCTTCAAACACAGAGTGTCCATCATTCAGCCATGCTCATCTAGCCCTCTTACACATCCTTCTAACTGTTCAGTTTGTGAGGAACAAATGAGATGTTTACAGTGGAAACTGGCAAGAGAAAGAGAAAGAGAGAGAGAGAGAGAGACGGGGGGGGGGGGGGGGTTGGTTACTAAGCTACAACATCCAGGAGAACATCCGAAGAACCCGTGAGGAACTTTATTGCTTTATTGAGAATGTTTTATAGAAGTGTGTAAAATTCACCATGTTAAATATAAAACACAGTATAAGGCCACACCCCCTTTCACGCCCCCTTCACCGTTAATGTGTGTATTTGTAAATATCGAGACTGAAACATCGGTACTTTCTGGGAAACACAGTCGAAGAAATTAACTGAGGAATTCATTTTCACGAAAACAAACCACAGTATGAAGTTCTCTCATTCCTCTGAGCTGATGTGTGTGTGTGTGTGTGTGTGTGTGTGTGTGTGTGTGTGTGTGTGTTTGTTTCTGTGCCAATCAATAACTCCATCCAAACCAACACACACTCTATACAAAGATCTGATTTCAGCCTCTGAGGTCTTTGTCTCTGTGTGTGTGTGTGTGTGTGTGTGTGTGTGTGTGTGTGTGTGTGTGTGAGACAGAGAGAGAGATGATTGAGCCTCAGATATTTGTTTGTTATATAAATTCCCCAGACGGCTTTTAGTAACATCCTCGTGTCATTTTCAGTTTCGGTGATGAAAACATGGGAGGCGTTTCCTCGGCTGACCCTCGTTAAACACACAAGAAACAATGGCTATTAATTAAGCATTTAATTGAAAATTGACCAATTAATGAATACACACTTACTGATTATTGTAGGGTTTTTATATTAGTCTTTGATGAGTAATGAACTAAAAACATCACACTACTTCTCTTTAGAAAAAAGGAACGGAGGATGGTTTTTGTTCAAGTGCCATTAAAACCATCGTCCTGGAAGTGTCTTCCATTCACACAGACGGTGTGTGTGTGTGTGTGTGTGTGTGTGTGTACAAGTGGGCCAGTTGGATGTGAGACAGATTATTGTGCCAAAAGCAGTTTGAAAATGAGGCCAGACTTAACGCTGACGTCATGAACCGTGTGTTTAAAGCGTGCCAACTGACAAAACCCGAGACTCGACCTTGGATTCAAATCCATCATACTAATAAGATGTTTCTTTAACAAGATGTCCCCGTTTTTCCAAGTGTGTGTGTGTGTGTGTGTGTGTGTGTGTGTGTGATTACAAAAACAGCATTTTGTCCGAACGAGGTGTAAAATGCTGAAGCGAAGAGTTAGCAGAAGTGTTGAGGAAAGAATACAAACACGTCTCAGTCCAACACCAACATCACCTCCGGACAGAATTAAAGCAGCATGAAGTCGACCTTAATGCAGAAAAGTGGAGGATCGCTGGGGGGCGGGGGGGCGGGAGGGGGCGGGGTGCTTAGGAACAAACTTCACACCAAACTCAACCTAGTGAACAGGCATTATACAGAAATTTCAATTTCCTTAATACTTTATTCTCTATCACAAGCATTCTTATATTTCTTATTTTTTCAGTTCTATTTATATTTGTAGTAGTTTCTTTATAACATGACCTCGCATATTAACAGATCAGCCAATCAGATTTGAAAATGCTAGTTAGTGAGATGCTGAGTGTGAGATTGTGTGAGATAGTGAGATGAAAATTGTGCAGGTGATTGTGAAAGATCATGAGAAAGATAGTGAGAGATATGAGAGGGCAAGTGTGAGATAATAAATGAGATAATGACTGAGAAAATAAAGTGGAGTGAGATAATGAGGTGATGACATAGTGAGAGTGAGATATAATGAGATGGCGAGAGTTAGACAGTGAGACAAGATAGACAAAGGGAGATGGTGCTAGAAATATTGTGAGAGTAAGATCATGAAAATGAGATAATGGGACAGTGAGTGACTCAGCCCCGGAGTGGTAGGCCAGGTAAAATCACAGAGCAGGGTCAGCATATGCTGAGGAGCACAGTGCGCAGAACTCACCCACCAACGTTCTGCAGAGCCAATAGCTGCAGACCTTCAAACTTCCTGTGGCCTTCAGATTAGCTCAAGAACAGGGCGTAGAATGGGTTTTCATGACCGAGCAGCTGCATCTGAGCCTTACATTACCAAGTGCAATGCAAAGTGTGGGATGCACAGTGTGGTGTAAAGCATGCTGCCACTGGACTCTAGAGCAGTGGAGACATGTTCTCTGGACTGACCAATCACGCTTCTCTATCTGACAATCCGATGGACGAGTCTGGGTGTGGTGGTTGCCAGGAGAACGCTACTTGCCTGAATGCATTGTGCAAAGTGTAAGGTTTGGTGGAGGGGGATTATGGTGTGGGGCTGTTTTTCATAGGTTGGGCTCGGCCCCTTAGTTCCAGTGAAAGGAACTCTTAATGCTTCCGCATACCAAAACATTTTGGACAATTTCATGCTCTTTGTGGGAGGAGTTTGGGGATGACCCCTTCCTGTTCCAACATGACTGCACACCAGTGCACAAAGCAAGGTCCATAAAGACATGGATGAGTGAGTTTGGTGTGGAGGAACTTGACTGGCCTGCACAGAGTCCTGACCTCAACCCCATAGAACACCTTTGGGATGAGCGGAGACTGCGTTCATGTGCATGTAAAGACAGATGTCCCAAAACTTTTAGCAATATAGTGCATAATGTGGGTGGTGGTTGCTCAAGTGGTTAAGGCTTTGGATCGTTGACCGTTGAACACCGATCTTCCTGTATCATGGCTGACCCTGCGCTCTGACCCCAACCCACAATGTATATGTGGCAAATAAAGACATTATTATTATTTATTATTATTATATAAACAATAAGTGAGATACTGGGATACGGAGATTGTTGAATTCAGAAGCAGATGTTCACACACAGTCATATAAAAGCTGTAAGACATCATTAGGTTTTTTTTATATTTTCAGTGCTTTCAGTGTGATTTGAGCTCAGATACGAACAGATCAGCCAATCAGATTGGAAAACGGAGTTTAAATGAACAGGTGATGAGGTGATGGTGGTTCCAGAGAGGTCGAAACCTCAGCAGCGAGTGTTTGTAGAATTTATATGGAATTATATTATCACTGAATCCAGCAGAAAAACTGATTCGATTTTGGAATCGATCCAAACAGGGACAAGGTCACTGCAAGGTCAATAGCTTGACCTTGAGTTTTCTTCAGCAGCTTGCGTCCTGTGTGAAGTCCATTTTAACACAATTTCCTGGAATGAATGCGCGTTATTCACCCCTTATAAGCGTGATGCTGACTCTTTGCCAGCTGTGTTAAAAAGAAGTGTTGCTGGGCAATACTTGGCTGAAAAGTAGTGTTGCCATGGCGATACCAGCAATACTGCCATGGTAAAAGATGAGCTCGATTTTCTAAAAAAAACATACTCCAGTAGTTAGAGTACATAAAACTGGTGAATAAAGAAAGCAGAACAGGATGATGGGCTGAGACACCAAGTGAACAAGAACAAGAAGAGTTTTCACTGAAACTAGAAATCTAGGAACACTAAAGTCCTGTTTGGACGGGATTCTGGAGGTGTTTGTATTCAGTGATGTTCCTGGAGCAGTTCCTAAAAATTCCATGATTATAGTTTTTTAATCCCCATCCTGTTTCCATAGATAAGAGCGAAAAAGTGCGAAGAATGAGATAGTGAGATGGTGCGAATGAGAGTGAGATAGTAAGAGTGAGACAGTGCAATTCTGAGTGTGAGATAGTGAGATAGTATAGAGAAAGTGACGATGAGAGTAAGATCTAAAGATAATGAGATGGTGAGAAAGAGAGTGACAGTGAGTATGAGATAGGAAGAGTGAGATAGTGAAAGTGAGATAGTGAAAGGGAGATGATGACAGTGAGAGTGATGTAAAAGTAAGATAATGACAGTGAGAGTGAAAGAGTGAAAGTGAGGTAGTGACAGTAAGTAATAACAGTGAGAGTGAGGTTGTGAGAGTGAGATAATGACATAGTAAGAGTGAGATAGTTAAAGTGAGATGATGACATAGTAAGAGTGAGGTTGTGAGAGTGAGATAGTGATAGAGAAATAGTGAGTGAGTAAGGTAGTAAGAGAGGGATAATGAGATGAGATAATGAATGGGGTGAGATAGTGATATAATGAGATAGTGATATAGTGAGATAGTGAGAGTGAGATAGTGATATAATGAGATAGTGATGGTTATGATTTAGAGATACAGAATGCAGGATGCTAAACTGGTGTCTTTAAGCTTCCTTTAGTTTTTAGCTACATTAGCCACACAGCTCTGTGGTTTTGACTGGTTGATTATATTTAAGGTGATCTGATCTGAAGATTGTGTACATTTATTTTGCTGTAATAAACTTAGTAATACATTTATTTGGCATAAAAAGACCAATTTTGAATCACAACACACATCTCCAGGATAAACAGTTAAACAGGTTCGAGACTAACGCTCTGTTTCTCTCTGAGTGAGCAAAATAAATGTAAACTGCTAAAATCCTTTAAAATATTCAGAGTAATTCTGCACATGGCTGGTTAGCTCCTGTGTGGTGACCTGTGGTGGTATTTGACCTCGTCCTCCTCCACACGTCTCTCTGTTATTTTGTTATTCTAACCAGAAACACGGCGTGACCTTTATTCCAGGTGAAAGCTCGTGGCAGCAAGTCGATGCTAATCTATTTGTGAGTCTGTTAGCTAATAACAAGCTAAGCAGCCTCTCGGAGAAATATGGCTTCCAGAGCTCTTTAATTTGTCATAATAGAGGAGAGGAAAAACTAAACGAGATTAGCCGACCCCAATTCCCATATTCCACTCCCACGGCAGTGGCTAGGGCAAAGAGGCTTGTGGGTAATTTAAAGAACCCGTGCTTCTCCGTAACCGATATCGGAATCCAATTAAGAAACTGCAGAGCTGGTTCAGTTTTTTTTAATATAACGAGCTCCAGTTCATTTGTTGGAGAAAGCCATGACTCTCACTATAAAATCCAATTACACCACTTCTGTCTGAAGCAAAACAGGAAGTTATTAAACGAGAGGATTGATTTATTTATTGTCCTCAAAAAGTAGACAACAAAAACGATCCACACTCACAGCACAGCGCTGCTGAATCCTGGACTCTGATTGGTTGATGCATTCTCTCTAACAGCAGCTCTGACTGTAGCGCAGGTTTATATTAATGCGCTCGCCTTGATACCTTATCGTTTCCATAGCAACGGCTCATTCACAGGAAGATGTAGAGCAAAAGCATCATATAAACACATTTAATGTATTTAGAGTGGAATCTTTTCTGCGTTTTTTGTCAAACGTATGATGTGTGGAAGGAGTCTCCAGTGTCAGTCAGAGATAAAGCTGGAGTCTTCCCACACCTTCAGGACAGAGGAGTTTACACATCTTCATGGTTTCCATGGTAACATGATAAACTGTGTAGGAGTTATTTTCTGTCTTGAAAAGAGAGAATAAAGCGAGGCTGCTGAGGGAACTGCTATTTGTGGATGTTCCACAGCATTAAATATAACTGTAAACTATTAAAAATATATATTTTGGTCTTTATTATAATGCATTTTAATTTAGTCCTGAAAAATGTTCCTAAAGTGGCGGGACTTCACACTGCTCGTCCTGAAGAAACTCAAGGCTCTGCCCCCTCTTACAGAAGTCCTGACAGTTTGTGATCATGTCTGAATGCTGAAGCATACAGTGTGATGTTGTAGTGCACATTTTTTACAGCTCGAGTTCGCAGAGCGCTCGCACTGATTCATGAGAATTGTATTAGAAGCCTTCTGTATATAAATATAATCCAGTTAGACCCACAGTGGTACTGTATTCTCAGTGAAAATAACTGAACAAACAGGTTTCCAGTTGAATTATTTCTCAGCCTTTATTACTTCACTGCTTATCTCTAATCCAGCAGCTTATCCTCATTATGAGGCTCCATTATTTAACAGCGAGATATAAACTCCTCGGGAGTGACCTCAGACGTTCAGACGCAGCAGGATGTGATCACGCCGCTGTAAAAGTCGCTTCTGTCAGTTCTGAAAATAACACCGGAGCTCCTCGTCACGTCGCCGAGGCTCGCTAGGAGCCGAATTAAGCGGCGGTGAAGTGGGCCAGAGGCGAGGTATTAATCACGGCTAAAGGTCAGCAGGAAAAGCCAATTTACAGAAGACTCATACGAGAGATGAAAAGCTCACATCTATCTCACCTTTGCACTGCGCTGCTCTTAATGCACTCACTGAGTCAGTGCTCAGTTCTCCTGGTTCTTCTGTCTCACATCTCGGATCTCTGGGAGGTTTCTCCTCCATGCTAATGTACCGTTAAAGTCAGATGTTAAGGCTTTCATCGTGTAAGCTTTTACGCAGAAAACCGTGGTGTTATTTCACCAGAACACTCATTTAAATATTTTAATGAATAATATTTATGTTTCACAATGAACTCTGTTCTTTACTGCACTTTAAAACAAATATTTACATATATTTAAAAACTTGTCTATAAAAACTACCCTACTGCTAAAAAAAACTACTTAAAACTAAAAATACTGTATATATACAGTTCTGTAAGGATGTTTGTGATGACTCCGCCCAGCTAAGCTCCACCTCTCAGAAAAATATGTATGAAGACAAATATGTAAATATAAACAGTCTGTTGTTTGATAAAATTTTGTCATTTAAAAATAATAGTGATATCTTATAAAACAATATATGGATAAGAATTTGAGCGTTTTCTCTCCAGCTGCCCCCCCCCGGTGTAAAAGTTTGTGCACCCCTGTGCTGAACAGACAGATTTACATGTACAACATTGTACAGGATCATCACAGCTCTCTAACTCATCACGGTGAAGAGTGCAGATAAACTCTTTCGCTTCAATCACCATCTTGCCTTTATTACCCAGACTCGAGGACGACATTCTCTCCACGCGAGTGTGTCCTCACATTACCCGAGTCTAACACGATGAGATACTTCCTTATAACGAGCTAAAGAGCTTCATCCTGCTCTCCGACATAATTACTGCTCTCTCTCTGCCTGTTTAACAGATCACAGCGCTTCAGGAGCTGATCAGAAACACACCATGTGTGAAAGAGGAAAGGAAAATAGAAAGAGATTAAACACACACACACACAGAGTGCTGCTAAACACTTAACTAGCTGGCTGGATTCAGATGCCTTCAGTGAAACGCAGACTAGTGTGTTCAGTGTGAATAGAAGTTAAAGAGCTGCTTACATACTGCACTTATAATCTCCAGAACAGTAAGTGGTGCTGTATATGAACCTGATCATCTGTAGAACAGGAAGTTGTGCTGTATATGAACCTGATCGTCTCCAGAACAGGAAGTGGTGCTGTATATGAACCTGATCATCTGTAGAACAGTAAGTGGTGCTGTATATGAACCTGATCGTCTCCAGAACAGGAAGTGGTGCTGTATATGAACCTGATCATCTGTAGAACAGGAAGTGGTGCTGTATATGAACCTGATCGTCTCCAGAACAGGAAGTTGTGCTGTATATGAACCTGATCGTCTCCAGAACGGGAAGTGGTGCTGTATATGAACCTGATCATCTGTAGAACAGGAAATGGTGCTGTATAACAACTTGTTTGCATGATTATTTAGAAAGTTCTCGTGATCATCAGAGTCGACTAGTCCCATAATTACTTCAGTTTCTACAGTGACAGACTTGATGGCGCTGTCTGAAGGAGTTTGTGCTAATCACTTTCTCATTATCATTACCATACAAATGTTTTGTTAGATTTGACATCGTGGTATGTCAGTGGTGGCTGGGGGGAGGGGTGTGTGTAAAACAGGAAGTACAGGTGTGTGTTATGGGAGTGTATGTCTGTCATGAAGGAGATGCAGAGGCGTACGTAAGTGCAGGAGGAGAAACAGTAATATCGATAATAACAAAAGCAGACATTCCAAAAACCATGAGTATGAATCAAACGGAAACAACAGCCAGAAGGTCAAATTATTAAAAGAGCAGATTTTATACAAGCAGGCAAGATCAAAACAGTGAACAGGAAGAATCAGACAGAGACGCTCTACCTCAGACACTCTCTACCTCAGACATTCTCTACCCCAGACATGCTCTACCTCAGACACACTCTACCTCAGAGACTCTCTACCTCAAACACGATCTACCTCGGACACTTTCTACCTCAGACACACTCTACCTCAGACACACTCTACCTCAGACACTGTCTACCTCAGACACTCTCTACCTCAAACACACTCTACCTCAGAGACTCTCTACCTCAAACACGATCTACCTCGGACACTTTCTACCTCAGACACACTCTACCTCAGACACACTCTACCGCAGACACTGTCTACCTCAGACACTCTCTACCTCAAACACACTCTACCTCAGACACTCTCTACCTCAGATAATCTCTACCTCAAACATGCTCTACCTCAGACACTCTCTACATCAAACACACTCTACATCAGACACTCTCTACCTCAGACACTCTCTACATCAAACACACTCTACCTCAGATACTCTCTACATCAAACACACTCTACATCAGACACTCTCTACCTCAGACACTCTCTACCTCAAACACACTCTACCTCAAACATGCTCTACCTCAGACACTCTCTACCAAAGGGAAACTGTCTACCTCAAAAATGTTCTACTTCAAACACGCTCTGCCTCAGATACTCTCTACCTCAAAAACACTCTACCTCAGATACTCTCTACCTCAAACACACTCTACCTCAAACATGCTCTACCTCAGACACTCTCTACCTAGGATACTGTCTACCTCAAAAACGTTCTACTTCAAACACGCTCTGCCTCAGATACTCTCTACCTCAGACACTCTCTACCTCAGACACTCTCTACCACAAACCCGGTCTACCTCAAAAACGCTCTACCTCAGATACTCTCTACGTCAAACACGCTCTACCTCAAACATGCTCTACCTCAGACACTCTCTACCACAAACACGCTCTAACTCAAAAACACTCTACCTCAGATACTCTCTACCTCAAACACGCTCTACCTCAAACACGCTCTACCTCAGACACTCTCTACCTCAGACACTCTCTACATAAAACATGCTCTATCTCAAACATGCTCTACCTCAAACACACTCTACCTCAAACACGCTCTACCTCAGACACTCTCTACCTCAAACACACTCTACCTCAAACACGCTTTACCTCAAAAAGACTCTACCTCAGATACTCTCTACCTCAAACACACTCTACCTCAAACACGCTCTATCTCAAACATGCTCTACTTCTGACACTTTCTACCTCAAACACTCTCTACCACAAACACGCTCTACCTCAAACATGCTCTACTTCTGACACTTTCTACCTCAAACACTCTCTACCTCAGACACTCTACCTCAAACACACTCTACCTCAAACACACTCTACCTCAGACACTCTCTACCACAAACACGCTCCACATGAAAAATGCTCTACCTCAGACACTCTCTACCTCAAACACATCCTACCTCAGACACTCTCTACCTCAAACACTCTCTACGTCAAACACGCTCTACCTTAGACACTCTCTACCTGAGATACTCTCTACCTCAAACACACTCTACCTCAAACATGCTCTACCTCAGACACTCTCTACCTAAGAAACTGTCTACCTCAAAAACGTTCTATTTCAAACATGCTCTGCCTCAGATACTCTCTACCTCAGACTCTCTCTACCTCAAACACGCTCTACGTCAAACACGCTCTACCTTAGACACTCTCTACCTGAGATACTCTCTACCTCAAACACACTCTACCTCAAACATGCTCTACCTCAGACACTCTCTACCTAAGAAACTGTCTACCTCAAAAACGTTCTACTTCAAACACGCTCTGCCTCAGATACTCTCTACCTCAAACACGTTCTACCTCAAACACTCTCTACCTCAGACAATCTCTACCTCAGACACTCTCTACCTCAAACATGCTCTACCTCAGACACACTCTACCTCAAACACGCTCTACCTCAGACACCCTCTACCTCAAACACACTCTACCTCAAACACTCCCTACCTCAAACACACTCTACCTCAGACACTATCTACCTCAAACACACTCTACCTCAGACACTCTCTACCTCAAACACACTCTACCTCAAACACACTCTACCTCAAAAACGCTCTACCTCAAACATGCTCTACCTCAAACACGCTCTACCTGAAACATGCTCTACCTCAGATACTCTCTACCTCAAACACACTCTACCTCAAAAACACTCTACCTCAGATACTCTCTACCTCAAACACACTCTACCTCAGACATGCTCTACCTCAGACACTCTCTACCTCAAACACGTTCTACCTCAAACACGCTCTACCTCAGACACTCTCTACCTCAAACACACTCTACCTCAGACACTCTCTACCCCAGACACACTCTACCTCAGACACACTTTACCTCAGACATACTCTACCTCAGACATGCTATATATCTCAGACATGCTTTACCTCAGACACACTCTACCTCAAACACGCTTTACCTCAGACACGCGTTACCTCTGACATGCTCTACCTCATATATGCTCTACCTCAGACACTCTCTACCTCAGACACACTCTACCTCAGATACCCTCTACCTCAAACACGCTCTACCTCAAACACGCTCTGCCTCAGACACTCTCTACCTACGACACTCTCTACCTCAAACACGCTCTATCTCAAACACACTCCACCTTAGATACTCTCTACGTCAGATACTCTCTACCTCAAACATGCTCTACCTCAAACACACTCTACCTCAAACACGCTCTACCTCAGATACTCTCTACCTCAAACATGCTCTACCTCAAACATGCTCTACCTTAGACACTCTCTACGTGAGATACTCTCTACCTCAAACATGCTCTACCTCAAACATGTTCTACCTCAAACACGTTCTACCTCAGACACTCTCTACCTCAGACACTCTCTACCTCAAACACGCTCTACCTCAAACATGCTCTACGTCAAACACGCTCTTCCTCAGACACTCTCTACCTGAAACACGCTCTACCTCAGACACTCTACCTCAGACACTCTCTACCTCAAACACGTTCTACCTCAAACACGCTCTACCTCAGACACTCTCTACCTCAAACACACTCTACCTCAGACACTCTCTATCTCAGACACACTCTACCTCACACACACTTTACCTCTGGCACACTCTACCTCAGACATACTCTACCTCAGACACGCTATATATCTCAGACATGCTCTACCTCAGACATGCTTTACCTCAGACATGCTTTACCTCAGACACACTCTACCTCAAACACGCTTTACCTCAGACATGCTTTACCTCTGACATGCTCTTCCTCATATATGCTCTACCTCAGACACTCTCTACCTCAGACACACGATTCCTCAGACACTTTCTACCTCAAACACTCTCTGCCTCAGACACTCTCTACCTCAAACACGCTCTACCTCAGACACTCTCTACCTCAAACACGCTCTACCTCAAACACTCTCTACCTCATACACAATCTACCTCAGACACTCTTTACCTCAAACACTATCTACCTCAGACACGCTCTACCTCAAACATGCTCTACGTCAAACACGCTCTACCTCAAACATGCTCTACGTCAAACACGCTCTTCCTCAGACACTCTCTACCTGAAACACCTCTACCTCAGACACTTTTACCTCAGACACACTCTACCTCACACACACTTTACCTCGGGCACACTCTACCTCAGACATACTCTACCTCAGACACGCTATATATCTCAGACATGCTCTACCTCAGACATGCTTTACCTCAGACATGCTTTACCTCAGACACACTCTACCTCAAACACGCTTTACCTCAGACATGCTTTACCTCTGACATGCTCTTCCTCATATATGCTCTACCTCAGACACTCTCTACCTCAGACACATGATTCCTCAGACACTCTCTACTTCAGGCATGCTCTACCTCAGACACACTCTAACTCATATATGCTCTACCTCAAACACTCTCTACCTCAGACACTCTCTACCTCAGACCCATGATACCTCAGACACTCTCTACTTCAGGCATGCTCTACCTCAGACACTCTCTACCTCAGACACACTCTAACTCACATATGCTCTATGTCAGACACTCTCTACCTCAGACACTCTCTATCTCAGGCATGCTCTACCTCAGACACTCTCTACTTCAGACACACTCTACCTCACACATGCTTTGCCACAGCAATGCTCTACCTCAGTCACAATCTACCTCAGACACTCTCTACCTCAGACACTCTCTACCTCAGACATGCTCTACTTCAGACACTCTCTACCTCAGACACACTATACCTCAGACACGGTCTTCCTCATACACATTCTACCTCAGACATGCTCTACCTCAGACACTCTCTATCTCAGACACTCTCTACCTCAGACATGCTCTACCTCAGACACACTATACCTCAGACACGGTCTTCCTCATACACACTCTATCTCAGACATGCTCTACCTCAGACACACTCTACCTCAGACATGCTCTACCTCAGGCACTCTCTACCTCAGACATGCTTTGCCACAGCAATGATCTACCTCAGGCATGCTTTGTCACAGAAATGCTCCACCTCAGACACCTCAGTCAGTCTCTCTACCTCAGACACCTCAGTCTCTCTATCTCAGACACACTCTACCTTAGACATGCTCTACCTCAGACACGCTCTAGGTTGAACTGGGTGAAGGGGATGGAGCTTCCAAGATATCAGGTAACATCAGGAAGTTTTAAACACCTGTACAGATGTTAACCACTCCACACTGGATCATCTGCTCTGTTTATTAGTAAACTAGAAGACTGCACCAGCGTGTACCAGCATGTGTTGATGTTTAAATATCTGAACTGCGTGATGTTTATCAGATCTGAAACATAAATCCATCGGAGCTTTAACTGATCTTCTAACAGAGAAAGATTCCTGCCTCGCCGCATTAAAGCTGTGTGATCTGTTCACACTGAGTGCTGCCTCTTTTTCTTCTTTGGCTCTTATTCACCCAAATCCCACATATACAAAACACACACACACACACACACACACATACACACACACACACACACACACAGACAACACACACACACACACACACACACACACACACACACACACACACACCCCGCTGAGAGTGGTGCACTGCTGTTACATCTCAGTCTGTTTGTAATGTGGAAAAGAGCAACGCTCTTTATTTATTCATCCTTCTGAACACGCCTGTTTCCATTTATTCTCACTGTGAGGAGAACAGTGTGGTATTGATCCTGCTGTCTCACTCTCACAGGACTGACGAGGAGAGAGAGAGAGAGAGAGAGAGAGAGAGAGAGAGACAGACAGAGAGAGACAGAGAGTTTCCTCTCTTTATCTCTCTTTGTTTAAATGTACTACAGTGTAGAGGTTTTATTATTAGTATAACTGCAGAGCAACACTAACACAGCTCGGCTCAGTGAAACACACTGTTTAAAGGATTAATCTGTTCATCTGTCTGTCTGTCTGTTTATAGTGTGTCTGTCTGTCTATCTATCTCTTAGTCTGTCTATTTATCAGTTTGTCTGTCTTTTGTTCTGTATTCGTCTGTCTGTCTTTCCCTGTCTGTCTGCTGTGACTTTGTCTGTCTGATTGTTTGCATCTGTCTGTCTACTTGTGTCTGTCTGATCGTCTGCATCTGTCTGTCTACTTGTGTCTGTCCGTCTGTGTGCATGTTTGTCTGATCATCTGCATCTCTCTGTCTACTTGTGTCTGTCTGTCTGTGTGCATGTCTGTCTGATTGTCTGCATCTGTTTGTCTACTTGTGTCTGTCTGTCTATGTGCCTGTCTGATTGTCTGCATCTGTCTGTCTACTTGTGTCTGTCTGTCTATGTGTGTGTCTGTCTGATTGTCTGCATCTGTCTGTCTACTGGTGTCTGTCTGTCTGCATGTCTGTTGATCTGGGTCTGTGTGTTTGTCTGTCTGTCTATAACCTGCCTAACAGACCCTTTTTGTGCTGACATCACGATTATGTCACAATGCTAGCTGGAGGCAAAGCAGGGAAAACTGGAGGCAGCCAATACAAACCAGTAGAGAGTTAAACTCAATGAAACGAGCGGACTGGACAGAAACATTCATCAAAAATGCTGACGTTTGCAGCGCACACTTCATTTCAAGAAACTCTGGTTTTTGGTTGGTGTGGTTTATGGCTTGGTTACGTGTCTAAATATTTCTTATGCATGCCAACCTCATCAGGAACTGAGGAACAGGTTCAATGATTTCTCATGTAATGCTAACTTTTTAGCATGTAACTTAGCTAACTGGTATTTAATGACCGGAGACTAAACAAAGGAAACTGTTTGTGTCATCTCCCTGTCTACAGCTGCCAGAAGCGCTGGGGGGGAGAGAGAGAGAGAGAGAGAGAGAGAGAGAGAGAGAGAGAGAGAGAGAGAGAGAGTGTATGAGAAGGAGAGGGACTTTTTTTGACTTTTACAAAACTTTAATTACACAAGTCACATATCATACACAGAGTGACTTAATGAGTAAATAAATAAATAAATAAATAAATAAATAAGAATGTATTCAAATACTTTCAGTAAATGAGTTTAAACAGCAGTGATGATTAGCGTAGCTCTGCTGCAAAGTTAAGTTCTCCTTCTGTAACAGAGCACACAGCATTCTCACAGCACCACACACACTTAAACACGTCCAAATCATTCATACTCTTATAAAAATTAAAATCAATTAAAATTCTTGACTTGATCAGCCTCTTTAAAATTCTTGTGGCCTCGCAGTCAGTGTTTTGTACTATCCGGTTTTTTCGGCTCAGGTATATTGCCATTTTTGCCTGACCAAAGATAAAATTGATCAGTTGGCACCTGAACCTGTGTCTCTTGGCATATTTAACACCCAGAATAAAACACTGAACAGTAAAATCAACATTACAAGACCTTAAAATGCTCCGTAAAAACACACACAGTGACTGTAACCTGGAGCAGTGAATAAAAGCATGAAGAACAGTTTCTCTCTGTGAACAGAACGGACAGTCATGTACAACATCAGGGTTTAAAACAGAGATAAAAGAGTTCACAGAGATAATACCATGTAAAATCCTCCATTGGAGGTCAGCAGCTTTTTTGGTTAACGGTGGTTTATACAGTGCGTCCACTCTGGTTTAATATCACCATTAAAACCCAGTACACTTCTCCATGGGGTGTCTACCCTCCCACTCAGCTTCTTCTTATTTAAAACCTTAACACAGGCTCTGTAGAGCAGCTTCCCCGACACTGACCCAAAGTCCATCTCCCCTTCGCTCCAGCACTCCAGGAGGGGGCCTGCACACCCGTCGAGGTCAGGAGCAATGTTCAGCTGGGGAAAGGGTTCGTCCTCTGCAGGACCAGTCTCTGTATGTTGACAGTCCATCAGCTGAACACGCTCCTCTGATGTAAGTGCAGATCTCCAGCGGTGTAGGAGCTGATTGACAACACGCCGGGACCGCAGTCCCATACGCGCTGCCAGGTCCTCTGCCCTTGACAAATCTGACCCCGCGACGTTCACGAGCTCCCGGAGCATCACAATGCCCAAGGAGACGAGTGTTCTGGACAGTGCAGGGACGGTCACACCGGAGATGTCCAGTCACCCGCCGTATACCAGAGGCTCCTCCAGCAGCCAGTGTACTGTTCGATAGCCTTTGTTTTGTTTTTTAAAAACATTCCAGATCTTAAAAATTCCACGGTAAAACATCAGTAATCCAGAAATGTCCAGCATTTTGGTGTCCATTAAAAACAAAGCTCTGTCCAGCCCCAGTCCTTTAACTGTGTGTAATAATCCACTGGCTGCTGCTCTCCATACTAGGTCTCTGGGTCCAGTGAGGATCTCTGGATGAACTGGAGTCAGAAGTCTGCAGCTCTGCTAAATAGCTGGACCAGCCCCTGCCCTCCTTCCTCTTTCGGCAGGTGGAGAACACTCTGTGGAATCCAGTGTAGACCGTCCCAGAAGAAGTCCACCAACTGGGCCTGGATGTTCGCTAGCAGGTTCGGCGGTGGATCTACGCATGCTAGCTTGTGCCAGAGGGACGATGCGGTGAGGTTGTTGATCACCAGCGTTCGTCCCCTGTAAGACATCTTCGGGACCAGCCGCTTCCACCTGCTCAGTCTGCCCTTCGCGTGCTCTACAGAACCTTCCCAGTTTTTTGTTTAAAAACTCATTGGTCCCCAGGTAGACACCCAAGTATTTAAAACCACCTCGTTTCCACGCTAAGCCTCCTAGTAGTGAAGGTTGCCCACCTCCCCACTCCCCAACTAAAATGGCTTCACTCTTTGTCCAGTTAACCTTGGAAGAGGATAAAATCTGAAAGTCATTTAAAATAGCAGTTAAAATATTCACATCTTCTTGTGTGTTTATCTTGACTACCAGATCATCTGCATAAGCTGATAAATATACTGAGGCATTAGCGTGTGGAATATTAAAACCAGATAGATTAACTTGTTTAAAAGAGGTTCAATCGCCAGAGAGTACAACATGCCTGAGAGGGAACAGCCCTGCCTGATCCCTCTGTACACTCTAAAAGGGGCACATAAACCACCATTAACCTTTAGTACACTCTCAATTTCACAGTACAACACCCTGATCATGGCTACAAAACCTGGGTTGAACCCAAAGGCTTCCAGCACCTTCCACAAATATTCATGCTCAACCCGGTCAAAAGCCTTTTCCTGATCTAGGAAAATCAGACCAGTCTTCAAGCCCAATAGCTTGGAGACGTCCAAAATGTCACGAATCAAATACACGTTATTGAATATGGACCTATCAGGCACACAGTACGTCTGGTCCTGGTGAATGAGCTGCTCCATTACCTTAGTCAGTCTTGAGGCTAATGCTTTTGAGAGCAGCTTGCAGTCAGTGCACAGTAGTGAGACGGGGCGCCAGTTCTTCAGGTGTGTCAGGTCTCCCTTTTTCGGCAGCAGGGTCAGGACGGCCCTCCTGCAGCTCAATGGGAGCTCACCTCTCCGAATACTGTCCCGTAGGACATCCAGCACGTCCTGCCCTATGACAGCCCAGAAAAACTCAGACAGGAGACCGTCTATACCTGACGCCCGTCCATTCTCCATCCTCTGGAGAGCCTCATGAAGCTCCTCCAGCGACAGCTCCCTGTCCAACTCTCTGGCCGCTCGCTCAGAGAGCTTTGGCAGGCCCACGAGGAAGCTGTCCTCCACCACTTGTGCCCCTGACCACTCACTGCTGTACAGCTTTGAGTAAAAGCTTACTGTCTGCTTGCGAATTTCAGTGGACTCAGATAAGAGATCCCCTGATTCTGTTCGCACAGCATGTATGAATCTTTTCTGTCCATTCTTTTGCTCTAAACTGAAAAAGAACTTAGAAGGAGCGTCCATCTCGGCTGCGCTTTTAAAGCGTGAGCGGACCAGCGCCCCCTGTGCTGTAATGTCTAACAGGTCGTTCATTTTGGCTTTTTTACTTTTGAGGGCTTCAATATGCCCTCGATCTCCAGTGGCCTCCAAACGCTGGAGTTCCACTATTTCTATCTCCAGAGCTTTCAGATATCTAACAATGTCTCTTGTGACGTTGAGAGTGTACTGTTGACAAAAAACTTTGATTTGTGTTTTAGTAAAATCCCACCACAGCTGAAGTGAGCTAAAAGCTGCCTTCTCTGATTTAAAACAATTCCATAAATAAGTAAAAGACTCTCTAAAATTAGCGTCTTCTAAAAGTGCAGTGTTAAAATGCCAGTGAGCACTCCTAGGTTTAACGTTCTCTTTAGTGATAGTACACTGTACCATGCTATGGTCAGAGATACTTACTGGAACAATAAAACACTGTGTAAAAAGCGTTAGCTGGTGTTTAAAACCATAAAAGCGATCTAGTCTTGCCAGGGAGAGTGAGTTGTCTATGGCATGGGCCCACGTGTACTGTCTCTTGTTCTTATTAAAGGTTCTCCATATGTCACTTAACTTGTGGGCCTCCATCACCTCCCACAAACGCTTACGGGAAGCCATGTGAGGTTCTGCGTGGTTCCGATCCAAATCATCCGTAGTACAGTTAAAATCTCCACCCAGGATTAAAATATCTGCAGTGTCGCAGTCAGCAATAACATTGCTCAACGTGTCTAAAAAACCATCCTCTCCACTGCACTGGTGGGAGTGTACACACAGATAAACACTAAAACCTCATTCTCATAAAAAGCTTTCACTTTTAAAAGCCTCCCAGTTAAAATCTCTTCAACTGAATAAGAACAAGGGATAAAATTGCGAGCAAAGAGCAAGGCGACTGCACCACTGAGTGATGTGTTATGGCTTAAAATCACCAACCCATCCCACTCCTTCACCCAATCAGCAGCATTGCTGATATCACTGTGGGTTTCCTGCAGCATGACAACATCAATGTGCTTCTGCTTTAAAAGACCATAGAGTTTAGCTCTCTTATTCTGCTCTCTTGCTCCATTAATATTTAAGCTCGCAATATTAATTCCAATCATTAAAATAAATAAAATAAATAAAACCAAACAGAGGGTAAAAACCACTCTAACATAAAAAAACACCACACATTATTCATCGTCAGAGTTTTCCCTATTCACTCTCGTTATCAGTTTCTTCAGACGGAAAATTTCTACATCGATAAACGCTCCTTCTCTTCTGAAGAACTTAACATCATGAATGAACTGTTTGCGGTCCGGGAAAAACTCTTCTAATGTGACATTCTTCTGCCATTTGGTGTTCCTTAAAAACTCTTTAATGTCCTCTGCGCTATAAACCACATTAATCTGTTCCTCCTGAGAATCGAAAGTTAAAACCGAGTCTGAGATGCGGTCATCACTGTCCGATTGTAGGGAGGGAGGGAGGGAGGGAGAGGGAGAGAAGGAGAGGGTGAAGAGGGAGAGAGAGAGGGTTGAGAAGGAGAGAGAGAGGGTGGAGAGAGAGAGGGAGAGAGAGAGAGGGAGAGGGTGGAGAGAGAGAGGGAGAGAGAGAGAGGGAGAGGGTGGAGAAAGAGAGAGGGAGAGGGTGGAGATGAACGTGTGTCTAATCTGTCCATCATGCTGATGAATGGAGTGGAGATTCAGCAGTGTTTTAAATTATTCACCAGGCACACAGCGCTAACGGCGAACAACTTACACAGGAACGAGGGAGAGCGAGAAACGAGGGCAGGAGACAGACGAGTGTGGGAAACGTTAATACATGATGCTTGTAAACATGTTAAACATTAGCGTGATGTGAATCTCATTTAGACGACGATGGGATCTGAGGACGGAGTTCTGTTTCTTCACATGCGTTTATTTACGCAGAAGTTCTCAACACAAACATCTGGAATGATTGACAGGTATTAACTGACCCTCAGGAAGCCCCGCCCACTTCACTCAGACATGACATTCCCACTGTTTATTAGGTAACATCAACAAACGGTGTTATACCGTTAGTGGTGTTACACCGCTAGCTGCTAATCCTTTACATCAGCCTAGCGTCTACATCCAAATATATAAAACATGTTTCATTTAAACCAGAATGTAACACCGTATCATCTCTCTCTCTCTCTCTTTGTTTATACAGTTTCAGAGTGAGACGATCAAACAGACTTACTGTTACCATGGCAACGCTATCTAATACCAATTTTCAGCCAATCACAGAGCAGTGTAGATTTGAACTCTGTGTAGTTTTATGCTTCGCCTACAACTCAATGCGTAAACGTTGCGTGCAGTGCAGATGTGTGACTCCGCCCCTATATGACACGCACCTTTAGCTATCTAGTATCTAGAGAGGGAGGGGGGGCGAGAGAGAGAGGGAGAGAGAGGGAGAGAGAGAGGGAGCGGGAGAGAGGGGGGTGAGAGAGAGAGGGAGAGAGAGAGAGGGAGCGGGAGAGAGGGGGGCGAGAGAGGGAGCGGGAGAGAGGGGGGCGAGAGAGAGAGGGAGAGAGAGGGAGAGAGAGAGGGAGCGGGAGAGAGGGGGGCGAGAAAGAGAGGGAGAGAGAGAGGGAGTGGGAGAGAGGGGGGCGAGAGAGAGAGGGAGAGAAGTTCAAGTTGGATTAAGGACAAAAATGAGGACAAACATCTCAGTGATTATCTGATAAGATCACAGAATTATACTTCACATTTTTGTATTAATATAAACACAAAGTTTAATTATTACCTTTTATTCTTCCAGTCTTTGAGAGCAGAATAAAGAACCTTCATTAAAGCAATATTTCAATTAAAATATAAATATAAAATGTACACAGTGTCACTTTCAGCTCCTAATGGAGCTAAGTTAGAGCAGTGAGTTGATAATTCACTGCATTCAACACGCCATTCAGTCTGCTGAAGCCAGAACACACACTCACAACACACACACACACAAACATGGATGCTTTGCTGCAGAGAGAAAAAGAGAGAGAGAGAGAGTGTGTGTATGTGTGTGTGTGTGTGTGTGTGTGTATGAGGGAGGGAGAGAGAGAGAGAGAGAGAGAGAGAGAGAGAGAGAGAGAGAGAGAGAGAGAAAGAGAGATAGAGAGAGAGAGAGAGAGTGTGTGTGTGTGTGTGTGTGAGGGAGGGAGAGAGAGAGAGCGAGAGAGTGTGTGTGTGTGTGTGTATGAGGGAGGAAGAGAGAGAGAGAGAGAGAGAGAGAGAGAGAGAGAGAGAGAGAGAGAGAGGGAGAGTGTGTGTGTGTGTGTGTGTGTGTGTGTGTGTGTATGTGTATGAGGCAGGGAGAGAGTGAGTATATAGCCATCAGCTGTGTGGACAGGTTGTTTAACGTGACAGCTGAGATGTGAAAAGGAGCCGAAACACTACAGCAAATCAAAACCACCAAAACTGTCAGGAAATATTTACCTTTGAGAGAGAGAGAGAGAGAGAATGAGAGAGAGAGGAAGATAGTGTTTTTCCTGTCTCTATGAGGCTGACAGGTGAAGTGAATAAGAACACACACACACACACACACACACACACATACACTTCATCAGCTGTGAACACAAATGAATCAACACATATCCACGTTCCTCAGCTCTGCATTATTCAGCTGCTTGTAATGACAGCATGCACTGGAGCAATTTTTCATCAGAACACAGTCCCCGCCTCCATTAACAACGTATCCAATCAGAACACAGTCCCTGCCTCCATTAACAACGTATCCAATCAGAACACAGTCCCGCCTCCATTAACAGTGTATCCTATCAGAACACAGTCCCCACCTCCATTAACAGTGTATCTAATCACAACACAGTCCCCGACCCCATTAACAACGTATCCAATCAGAACACAGTCCATGGCTCCATTAACAGTGTATCCAATCAGAACACAGTCCACGCCTCCATTAACAGTGTATCCTATCAGAACACAGTCCCCACCTCCATTAACAGTGTATCTAATCACAACACAGTCCCCAACCCCATTAATAGTGTATCCAATCAGAACACAGTCCCCGCCTCCATTAACAGTGTATCCAATCAGAACACAGTCTCTCCTCCATTAACAGTGTATCCAATCAGAACACAGTCTCTCCTCCATTAACAGTGTATCCAATCAGAACACAGTCCCCGACCCGATTAACAACGTATCCAATCAGAACACAGTCCCTCCTACATTAACAGTGTATCCAATCAGAACACAGTCCCTCCTCCATTAACAGTGTATCCAATCAGAACACAGTCCCCGACCCCATTAACAGTGTATCCAATCAGAACACAGTCCCGCCTCCATTAACAGTGTATCCAATCAGAACACAGTCCCCGACTCCATTAACAGTGTATCCAATCAGAACACAGTCCCTCCTCCATTAACAACGTATCCAATCAGAACACAGTCCCGCAGTGTATCCAATCACAACACAGTCCCTGACCCCATTAATAGTGTATCCAATCAGAACACAGTCCCCGACCCCATTAACAACGTATCCAATCAGAACACAGTCCCTCCTCCATTAACAGTGTATCAAATCAGAACACAGTCCCCGACCCAATTAACAACGTATCCAATCAGAACACAGTCCTGCCTCCATTAACAGTGTATCCAATCAGAACACAATCCCCGACCCCATTAACAATGTATCCAATCAGGACACAGTCCCGCCTCCATTAACAGTGTATCCAATCAGAACACAGTCCCCACCTCCATTAACAGTGTATCCAATCAGAACACAGTCCCCGCCTCCATTAATCATGTGTCCTATCAGAACACAGTCACCACCTCCATTGACAATGTATCCAATCAGAACACAGTCCCCGCCTCCATTAACAATGTGTCCAATTAGACCAGATTTCCTGTCCCAATTCCACTAAAACCAATTAGACACCAGTTCCTGCTCCACACTCCTGTAATCAGAGCGCAGATCCCGCCCCTGACACCACTGTATCCAATCAGAACACAGTTTCCACCTCAGTACATCTCACTAACCAATCAGACGACAGAATCCACTCCAACAAACACAGATGTTTATCCAGTCTCTATCAGTGTGACAGCTGAAGTATGAATGCTAACAAGAGCTCACATTAATAACACACACACACACACACACACACACACAGAACAGCAGATAAATGATTCATGTCATGTTATGGATTGTGTTAAATTATATCAATAACAACATTTAAAAGATTTACTATCAACTAGTTTTATGGAAAGAGATACTGTGAAGAAAGAAAGAAAGAAACTAATGACAGAAAAGACAGAGAGAGAGAGAGCGATGAGATGTCAGTGTGTGGTGGAAGTCCTCACTCCTGTAGAAGTCTCACAGCGCCATCTAGAGTCAGAGAGCAGAATGACACTGTTACATAAACGCTGAGTTACAGCAGAGTGAGAGAGAGCGAGAGAGAGCGAGAGAGAGGGGGGGCGAGAGAGAGAGAGAGAGAGAGAGAGAGAAAGAGAGAGAAAGGGAGAGACAGAGAGAGGGAGAGAGGGGGCTAGAGATAGAGAGGGAGAGAGAGGGGGGGCGAGAGAGAGACAGAGAGAGGGAGAGAGGGCGAGAGGGGGCTAGAGATAGAGAGGGAGAGAGAGAGAGAGAGGGAGAGAGAGGGAGAGAGAGAGGGAGGGAGAGGGAGAGAGAGAGGGAGGGAGAGGGAGAGAGAAAGAGAGGGGGGGGGGGAGTGGGAGAGAGAGAGAGAGGAGGAGAGAGAGAGAGAGAGAGAGAGAGAGAGAGAGAGAGAGGGGGTGGGAGTGAGGGATAGAGGGATAGAGAGAGGGATAGATCAGTGCACCATATCACAGTTATTTAATAAACAAAGCCTCTCAGAAAGTGTAGAAGTCCAGCAGAGGTGTGTGCAGCTCTCACAACATAACCTTGGAAAAAGCAAAAATAAGAAAATAAATTTTAGAAAAGTCGTGAACTGCATTTTGCCTCTCGCTGTAAATCCGTTAGATGAAAAAGGTCAAAACAACACGGCAAGGCTCACTTTTCTTTCTTTTGTGAATAGATATCTACAAAAAAATCCCCCAAAATACCTGCGCTGACGTGATGTGACCGTCCGAGTTTCCTCTGTTTCTACTTGATTAATTTCCTTCCTAACAAATTAATAACGGCATTACCCACAATGCACCTCGGCCCCACGAGCCCCTCATAGGGGAATGTAGCATAACTAGCTCATTTCCTTAAACAGTGGCTCAATCATGCGCACTAATCTGCTCAGAGGCATCAATCACGCCGCAGACTAAACTCAGCTGGCAGGAACGTTTCATCAGGCCTCAGTGATTACACACAGTTTACACTCTCATCTGAGCCGCTCATTTTCCGTCTCGGGATAACAAAGCGTTTAGCGCCGAAGCGATGAGTCTGTGTCGAGTGTTTACAGCAGTTAATTTAAAAAGCCAAACAGACAGCGGGATGTGGATTTAATTACACCGATTTATGCTCTGCCTTTTTATGAGAGCTGATTGATAAAGACGGACGTGGCGTAATCCGCGGCTTTAAGTACAGCCTTTCATTCCCTTCACGACAAATGTTACAGTAAACGTATTTGATTAGCAGATACGTACCGCTGATTGGTCAGAAAGTGTTGATTAGTTTCCTCTAACAGCAGCTTTATATTAATGAACAAAACACAAAACAAGTGTATAAAAAATGACTGATATGGTGACGTTTTCCTCAGAAGACGTTTATTTATAAGAGTCAGAGATAAAGCTGTGCTTTTAAAGTTTTATGAAATCTGCAGGACACTTTTTTTCTCACAAACTTGACACGCTGTGCTTTTTTCTCTGGCTTTATGCATCAGATAAACCAGAGGCTGGTGAGAGGAAGAGTGTTTATAGCTGCTATAATGTAAGTGAGAAACTTCTTTTATGGATGTTCCATAACGTTATACGTAACTCTGAACTGATAAAAATGTAAAAATTGGCTTTTGCTGTGGTGTGAGAGGAATAAAACAGTCAGGGATGTGCTGTAAGAGGAAAATAATCAACTTGAGGGTGATAACAGTAACTCTGCTTCATCACTCCACCCTGTCACCCATACCGTATGAGCATTATGGACTTCCTGTTGTGTTAGAAGTTACAGGTTCTGGTGTCCGTGCTGTCCATCTACTCTACAGACTGTAGATGAATCTCTGCTCGTTAACTGGAGCCGAACATCGCAGTCTATCCAGAAGCAGAACCTTGGTCATATTCTCTCCTACACATGATGTCATTCAGCTTTTTTAATGGAAAATGCAAATGCAGGTTTGATGTCAAGATTACAACGGCACAAAATCAAATCAGGCTCTCGTCGGTGATGAGTTTGAGGAGGTGGTTATTACTGGGAACAATTTATTGTTGGTGCAATCAGGCCCCGCTGCTCTATGTGAAATGAAAAAGCCATCTGAGGAGACGCTCTCGCTTCCTCCGAACGATAATCACGCGGCAGGAGGAAACATCGCCGAGTCCCGGCTGCTTCATTTACCACACTTTATATTCAAAACACATCATGTGCTCCGGTTTCATTCCACCACCGTGTTATTCTTAGATGCATCAGCTAAGCACACCTCCGTCAGATACTTCACACACCTCCGGTGAACTCTGGGAGGAAATTGCGAACACAGGATTGATGTTTGACGTCCAGTGAGATTTGTTTAGTCTGTGACCTTTGTAGCGATGCTGCATCCTGAATGACCGAGTCAACGCATAAACAGGAGAGCTCCTACTGGGAATATAGCTGCAAGCAGCGATTTAGGGGTCCAAGCATTTCTCATTTCATCACAGTAAGACTGTGGTTCATGTGACATTTTCATTTGTTAATGGTGGGATGATGCAGGACATGGTCTCAAACTCCACCATGTGTGGTTCCATCATGCCAAAGCTTAAGCTCTTCTTCCTGTATAATGGATTTAACAATTTTATGGATCATTTAAGTCCAGTGTGTTCATGCAATGACACAACGCCTTTTAGGGTCATTCAGGGCATGGTCTTAAACTCACCCACCATATTTGGTGCCAATCTATCAAATCATTGCTGAGATAAAAGCTCACATCCTGTTTGTCACACACACACACACACACACACACACACACACACACACACACACACACAGACACACACACACACACAGTGTTTATTAGATATAGAAGGCATGATGGAGCAGTAAAAACAGCTCCTTCTACAGAGCGATGTGTTTTTATGGTTAAATCTGATCTGCTCAGCTGAACAGTGCTGGCTCTTGGTCGTCTCAGATCAGCCGTTCAGCGCTAGGCGGGTTTAGCAGGAATTCGTCTTGTCGCTTGCTCACAATGTCAGCGGAAGAAGAAAGCGTTAAGAGTGGGACAATAAGGAGAAGGAGTGAAATAAATGAACAGTGTGTGTTTCCCACTGCTCCTTTCTCGGAGATTTACCGTCCTCCCAATGGCCTTAAGAAATCCGTCCTTGCGCGAGTGTGTGTTATTGTTCCTGGCTCTTTCAAAAAGCCATTTTCTCCACGGCCTTTCCTCCATCGTTCCCTCGAATCGAACAACCTTTAGAAATGTCAGTGTGTTAAAGCCGAGCGCAGCGGGGCGGCCGGCGTCAAACACCATTAGCTTTAATCCCGCTTTAAATCCTATTTGCTCTAAAACCCCACTGCAAGGGCGAAGAAAAAATAAATCTATATCTGTCTCAGGCCATCGATTCTGCTTTCCCAGAGGATTTTCACTGAAGTGCTGAAATACTCAAATGTCATTTTCGGTGATCTTTCATACGTCCTTAAAGGTTTGTAAAGGCATCTGAAGAAGAAGAAGTGTTTATTTAAGCACGGGGTGAAACCTGAGGACAGACAAGTTTCTTCCGTGTGGAAATCTGTTTCTTCCTTCGCTAACACTCAGGGCTCTCTATTTCCTCCTCTGATTGTAAAAATGAGTTGTGACCGTGTCAGTGTCGGGGTTTCAGTTGCTGAATCAGTTACAGTGAATCTTTTACAGAAGAAACAATGACAGAAAAGAAAAGGAAACCCTGGATCAGATTGATGATTGCTTGAAAAAAGATTGGATAACAAAGATAACAAAAAAACAAAAAAAAATAAAGATTGTCTCACTGCCAATGAGTCTCAATATTCTAACTGAGAATATTGATTGATCTGCACAGCTGAAAGACGTCATAATGAAGGCATCATCGAAGCAGCTGGACTTTACTGTTAAAGTGAAAGAAATCCTTTTCAGATATCTCTGGAATGATAGAATATGTGATCAGCGCTATCAACATGGCGCAGTGACACCAACCTCTCCCTGAACATCAGAAAGAATGAGGAGGTGATGGTGCATTACAGGAGGTCAGAGAGAGAGAGAGAAGAAGTCAGAGAGAAGGAAATGAGAAAGAAGAGGTCAGAGATTAGGTCAGAGAGAGGGGGTCAGAGAGAGGAGGTCAGAGAGAGGAGGTCAGAGAGAGGGGGTCAGAGAGAGGGGGTCAGAGAGAGGGGGTCAGAGAGGGGGTCAGAGAGAGGAGGTCAGAGAGAGGGGGTCAGAGAGAGGGGGTCAGAGAGGGGGTCAGAGAGAGGGGGTCAGAGAGAGGGGGTCAGAGAGGGGGTCAGAGAGAGGGGGTCAGAGAGAGGGGGTCAGAGAGGAGATCAGAGAGAGGAGGTCAGAGAGGGGGTCAGAGAGAGGGGGTCAGAGAGGGGGTCAGAGAGAGGAGGTCAGAGAGAGGAGGTCAGAGAGAAGGGGTCAGAGAGAGGAGGTCAGAGAGAGGAGGTCAGAGACAGGGGGTCAGAGAGGAGATCAGAGAGAGGAGGTCAGAGAGGGGTCAGAGAGAAGGGGTCAGAGAGAGGAGGTCAGAGAGAAGGGGTCAGAGAGAGGAGGTCAGAGACAGGAGGGTCAGAGAGGAGATCAGAGAGAAAGGGGTCAGAGAGGGGGTCAGAGACAGGGGGTCAGAGAGGAGATCAGAGAGAGGAGGTCAGAGAGGGGGTCAGAGAGAGGAGGTCAGAGAGAGGAGGTCAGAGAGGAGATCAGAGAGAAGGGGTCAGAGAGAGGAGGTCAGAGACAGGGGGTCAGAGAGGAGATCAGAGAGAGGAGGTCAGAGGGGGGGGTCAGAGAGAGGGGGTCAGAGAGGAGGTCAGAGAGAGGAGGTCAGAGAGAGGAGGTCAGAGAGAGGAGATCAGAGAGGAGGTCAGAGAGAGGAGGTCAGAGAGAGGGGGTCAGAGAGGGAAGTCAGAGAGGGAGGTCAGAGAGAGGGGGTCAGAGAGGGGGGTCAGAAAAAGGAGGTCAGAGAAAGGAGGTCAGAGAGAGGGGGTCAGAGAAAGGGGGTCAGAGAAAGGAGGTCAGAAAGAGGAGGTCAGAGAGAGCTAAACGTAACTCCCAGCACCTCTCTCTCATGCGATGAAACCTCCACTCTATCTCCCCTTCCTCTGTAGCTTCCTGCACTCTTTCATCTCTTCCTGACCATGACTCCTTTTCCTCCCTTCCCCTGGACTCAGCTACTGACACTTTTCTCTCCTCTCTTTCCTCAACCATGGACCTTCTCTTCCCTTTGTCCACTATACACAGGAAGACGTGGCTGTCAGAGTGCTTCGCAATAATTGGAGAGAACTACGATCAGCAGCGAGGAAGAAGAAGAAATCTCAACTAGACACAGACCTCATTTCTTATCGTACGCTCCTGTCCAAATTCTCCTTGGATGTGACTTCTGCCAAGACCTCCTTCTACAAGGAAAAGCTTGAAAATCTGCACAAGATCCCCGAAAGCTCCACAACATTTTCGCGTCACTACTCAACCCTCCGGCTCCACCTGCTCCATCCTCCCTGACCGCTGAAGATTTCACCACTTTTTACACAGAGAAGATTGAGAGGATCTGCCAGACCTTCACGTCTCTCCCAACTTCATCTACATCACACAGTCAGCACTCTGCTAGTCCTTCATTGAATCATCTCTCAACTGTAGCAGCAGAAGAGGTTTTGTAAATTACCCCGGTCCTGAAATCCTACCACCTGCCCACTGGATCCAATCCCTTCAGCTATGCTCCAGACCATCTCACCTGACCTCCTACCCTTCATCACCACAGTCATCAATGGATCCTTAACATCTGGTCATGTTCCAACTGCCTTTAAGAAAGCCAGGGTCATCGCCATCCTGAAGAAACCTGCTCTGGATCCCTCAAAAATTCAAAAATTCTCGAACGTGTTGTTTATAATCAGCTGTCTGACTATCTCATGCAGAATAACCTCCATGACCCCAACCAGTCTGGCTTCAAAGCAGCACATTCCACAGAGACTGCCCTTTTGGCAGTCACTTAGCAACTCCATGCTGCTAGATCAGCCAAACTGTCATCGGTCCTCATCCTCCTCGACCTGTCTGCAGCATTTGACACAGTAAACCACAAGACTCTCTTGTCCACCCTCAGGAGTCTTGGAATTTGTGGAACAGCATAGGAATGGTTTGCTTCCTACCTGGATGGTCGCTCATATCAGGTAACATGGAGGGGAATGACATCTGCTACATGCAGACTCTCTACTGGTGTCCCACAAGGCTCGGTACTTGGTCCTCTCCTTTTCTGTACAACATCAGAAGGATTCGGCCATTTCTCTCCACACAGGCTACTCAGGTGTTTGTTCAGTCTCTGGTCATTTCGAGATTGGACTACTGCAGCTCTCTACTGGCAGGTCTACCTCTGAACGCAATTCTCCCACTGCAAATGATCCAAAATGCAGCTGCACGACTTGCACCACTGCTGCGTTCCCTCCACTGGCTTCCGGTAGCTGCACGCATCAGATTCAAAACACTGATGCTTGCCTACAAAGCCAAGAATGGACCAGCGCCATCTTACCTCAAAGCTCTCATCACTCCTCGCACTGCACCTTGCTCCCTCAGATCCACTAGCACTGCTCGACTGGTCCCACCATCTCTCCAGGTAAGAGGTAGGTATACATCTAGACTCTTCTCTGTTCTGGCACCGAGGCGGTGGAACGAACTTCCCCTAGATGTGGAAGAAAAATCCCCAACTCAGTTTTTAGGCTAATGGTATCCCAAGTTTGTGTCCTATTGAACCAGTGTTAATGTATTCATTGATAGAGAATTAAAGCACTTTTGTACGTCGCTCTGGATAAGAGCATCTGCCAAATGCCAGAAATGTAAATGTAAATCAGAGAGAGGAGGTCAGAGAGAGGAGGTCAGAGAGAGAATGTCAGAGAGGAGGTCAGAGAGAGGAGGTCAGAGAGAGGAGGTCAAAGAGGAGGTCAGAGAGAGGGGGTCAGAGAGGAGATCAGAGAGGGGGTCAGAGAGAGGAGGTCAGAGAGAGGAGGTCAGAGAGGAGATCAGAGAGAGGAGGTCAGAGAGGAGATCAGAGAGGGGGTCAGAGAGAGGAGGTCAGAGAGGAGATCAGAGAGGGGGTCAGAGAGAGGAGGTCAGAGAGGAGATCAGAGAGGGGGTCAGAGAGAGGAGGTCAGAGAGAGGAGGTCAGAGAGAGGGGGTCAGAGAGAGGAAGTCAGAGAGGAGATCAGAGAGGGGGTCAGAGAGAGGAGGTCAGAGAGAGGAGGTCAGAGAGAGGGGGTCAGAGAGAGGAAGTCAGAGAGGAGATCAGAGAGGGGGTCAGAGAGAGGAGGTCAGAGAGGAGGTCAGAGAGAGGAGGTCAGAGAGAGGAGGTCAGAGAGGAGATCAGAGAGGGGGTCAGAGAGAGGAGGTCAGAGAGAGGAGGTCAAAGAGGAGGTCAGAGAGAGGAGGTCAGAGAGGAGATCAGAGAGGGGGTCAGAGAGAGGAGGTCAGAGAGGAGATCAGAGAGGGGGTCAGAGAGAGGAGGTCAGAGAGGAGGTCAGAGAGAGGAGGTCAGAGAGAGGAGGTCAGAGAGGAGATCAGAGAGGGGGTCAGAGAGAGGAGGTCAGAGAGAGGAGGTCAGAGAGAGGAGGTCAGAGAGAGGAGGTCAGAGAGGAGATCATAGAGGAGGTCAGAGAGGAGGTCAGAGAGAGGAGGTCAGAGAGAGGAGGTCAGAGAGGAGATCAGAGAGGGGGTCAGAGAGAGGAGGTCAGAGAGAGGAGGTCAGAGAGAGGAGGTCAGAGAGGAGATCATAGAGGAGGTCAGAGAGGAGGTCAGAGAGGGGGTCAGAGAGAGGAGGTCAGAGAGAGGAGGTCAGAGAGAGGAGGTCAGAGAGGGGGTCAGAGAGAGGAGGTCAGAGAGAGGAGGTCAGAGAGAGGAGGTCAGAGAGAGGAGGTCAGAGAGGGGGTCAGAGAGAGGAGGTCAGAGAGAGGAGGTCAGAGAGAGGAGGTCAGAGAGAGGAGGTCAGAGAGAGGAGGTCAGAGAGAGGAGGTCAGAGAGGGGGTCAGAGAGAGGAGGTCAGAGAGAGGAGGTCAGAGAGAGGGGGTCAGAGAGAGGAAGTCAGAGAGGAGGTCAGAGAGAGGGTCACTAATGAAAAGCCAGAAGCCATAGATTTGTATTCTGTGTGTTGGATTGTACTCTTTTATCTTTGTATAATATCTTCGTATATATTTTGACTCTTTATTATTTTGATTGTCCTGAGCAAGTTGCT